>PVJA010000784.1:14971-148885 GCA_004027025.1 Myocastor coypus | reverse complement strand
TGGGGTGGGGGAGGGGAGGACAGGAGAAGGAAACAGGAGCAGAGAGGAGGGAAGAGGAGAGCAGAGGAGAGGGGAAGAACAGTGTTTACTTCGAGGGGTTGGAAAGCCACAAAGGGATCTTGGCCGCGTGTAGCACAACCTGGCTGCTTTCCCCAGTTGGTGGCTCCAGCCGCTCTGTGAAGGATGCACCAGATCCCCAGAGCCTCGTGAAGATCCCCACTTGTGCTCAGGCTTCTGAGGCATCACTGCTTCCCTCAGGCCAGTGCCCTCCTGGCTCAGTGAATGTTGGCTCACGGATGCGTTTCTGTGCTTCACCATTCGGAGGTGGAGCCATGACCTTGGACCCTGCATCCTTGGCCCTGCCCCGCCTTCGCTCTGCCTCCTGGCTGCCACCCCTTGAGCAGATTTCCTGTGACTCCCCTTCTCCCACGTGTTGCAGCCTGGCAGCTGGCCGGGGGACTTCCTGTAGAGGAAGGAAGAAGGGAACAATGCTTTCTTCTGAATAAGGTGTGCTCTCAGGTTTGTTCAGCCAGTAGGGTTTATGACAGCCCGGGTGCTTCCGAGGAAGGAAAAACTCAAGTCCATCACTACTATACTTCTGTTCTACCCAAAGGGAGGAGATGACTGAGAAGGATTCTGGGAGCTGAGTCCAGAATAATTCCAACCTCACCTAAGGATGAAGTTCTCCTCCTAGACATATGAATTTACGTTTATCAGATGCAATGGGCCTGACAATAAGGACACGGCTCTCAGACATAAAGATACCCAACCCACATCCTAGTCCTATTTTTTTTTTTTTTTCAGAACAAACTCTAAGAGATCCCACTAATTATGTCCAGGTAAAAACTTTTCTTCTCCTTGCAATATTTCTAAGAAAATTGCATTTATTTTCCAAACTTGCTTTAGTCTTCACACAACTGAATGGGCAAGGTGACATTATCTTTCCAAATCAGATGGAAAGCAGCTAGGAGGCTAAAGACGCCAGCATATGGTATTGTTATTGTCACCTAGGAGCCCACGAGGACAATCTTTTTTAATTGTTCAGGACTTTTGAAAATGTGACCTGAAATTTTACAGAAATCTCCTCTACAAAAGCATGATTACCCCACAATTAAAGCCTCCATATGTTCTAATACTTTCTAGCCCCAAATAATGTACTTGCGGGCTGAAAAACCCCTCTGAATAGCTCATGGCACTGCTGGAAATCTTGTTCCTGTAGCCTGTTAAGCTCATGAATTCGAGCACACAGACAGCAGCAGCTGCCCGACATATCCCATTGTGCTCAAGGACTAGAAAGTGATAAGGTTAATGACTTTGTATTGATGGCCAAGGGTTTAGAGTGGGGTGGATCTACACAAGCACTGCCTTACAGGGGCTCTAGTGATTCCAGAGTTTTAATAAGCTCCCAAGGGCACTTAAGGGCACAGGTCTAAACTGGATAGAAATATGTTGTTTCCAGAAAATGGGCTTTATGTGTGGGAACTTTCAGAGTGATCAATCGTTAACAGTCTTTGGTAAGAGCGTGGGAACAGTGGTGCTCTCCTGCATGAAGAGTGCAAGAAAAACGTGGCTGTGAGACACAAGCTTGTTTTATTTTACTTTTTCTCTGCAGAGTGTACGAGGTGGCCACATGCAAGACCTGCTTACTGACTGTACGTAATGTGCAGAGACGGTCCTTCCTAAGCTCTTAGCGTGCTAGGATGTAGTCACGCAATGGCACTTCAGTTCTTCCATTACGCTAGCTTTCTTACAAAGGGTACGCTGGAAATGTAAGGAGGGGTTGGGGCTGGGGGAGGGGTTCTGGCAGGCCTTTTGCTAGCACTTTGAAGTTCATTATTTTATTTGCACCTTTAATAAACCTGATAATTTGGTAGTTCTCACTTATTCTAGCATTGGAAAATTAAAATTACCTGTCAACTTTTCAGAAACATCTTCAAATATCTTGGTATCATCTTCTGGAACTCAGTAGGCCCTGTGTGTGCCTTGGCATTTTCTGTGTCCCTATTTTCGCTGTTAGGTACTTCGCGTTAACATCAGTGGATGAAGGAACACGTGATGGGCTGGGAAGCTCAGCTCTCCTCCGTGTGTTGCTGACTGACCTTTCAGCCGGTCGATGAGCAGAAGACCTGCCCAGAAACCAGGTGGCACCAAGGCAGGCCATGATAGGCTTGTGGGCAGATGGGCAGCCGGAAAGAAGGAAGCATGGCACCATTTCTGCAGCCCGTCAGCCTTCCCTGTTGCCTCTCAGGATCCATCTCCCGTGTCTTCAGTCTCCCAGGACAGAGTGCCACCCGGGGTTCTACAGTGAGCTGGTGGCCTACATCACCTTGTTCCACATCTCTTTGGGCTGAGCAGCTGTTGCAATCTCAACCCGCCAGAGTGGGACCGCCCCTCTCATCCTGTAGCCTCCCTAATAAGTGTCCTGTGTGGCCATACTATTATTTTCTGTTGATTCTATTCCTCTAGAGAACCTTGCCTAATGCAATTATAATAGTTTTAATTAAGCCGATGACAGAAGGGATGCTCATAAGGTAAGTGTATTTAAGCCACACTACTAGGGGCAGAGTTAGCCAGTAAGCAAAAGCTGGATAAACTCGCATCTCTACGATGCTTACACCTTCTCATCCTTCACTCTGCTGTCAGCTCCTTGTGAACCTGCTCAACGTAAAGGGGAACCTAACGGGGTTATCCTCAGGGTCTTAGCATTTGGACGGTATCTAAAATTTAAGTGAATCTCAAAGTAAGTGTACGAATTTTAAGGGTGTGCGTCTGCAAGGAGTTTAACTATTTACTCCTCCAGAATTCTAGAAAGAGCAATAAGTGAACTAAGTGAACTGGTGCTAACCAGTGTTAGTAAGAAAGCTGAAGGACTCCCTGTCTCTAGGAACAACTTCACACTTAGACAACTTCACACTTCTTAATGAGTAGGCTGGACCTGGCCTTCCAAGCTGATTTCTCTAGAACACAAGCTTCTAACGGTGGTCTCAGGAAGATTTCTATTCAGGGCCACTTCTGAAGCTTCTCAGCTCACTCACTCTGTGCCCATAGTGTAAAGACAGCCAGAGGCAATGTGCGCAAGAGTGAATTTGGGAGTGTTCCAACGGCACCCTGAGCAGCATTTACAGGAACTGAAATTCTCATATAATTTTCATGTCACAAAATGTTGTTTTTATTTTTCACCTGCGTAAGAATATAATCATTATTTGCTGACAGACTCTACAAACACAGAGGGTGGGATCATTTGGGCCTGGAGTCCTGCTTTGCTGTGGTCTAGACAGAACCATGTTGCTGTTTCTCTTCTGGAAGATTTGAGGCACTTTGAGCTATGCAGAGCAGCACTCATCTCTGCTTTAGCTTTGCTTAATACCCAGTTTATGAACCCCACACATCACTAAGCAATCCCCCATGTACTCATACATGAGCCACATTTCTTTGTGGTCTTTCAAAGTTTCAACACTTTAAAACAGCTCGGGTATTTGTAGAATATCTCCATGGTAACAGATCTTACTGTAACCTTGAGATGTAAACCATAGAAAGGTATTGGCACTGTACATTTTTGAGCTTATAAAGTTAGCTTTTATATTTATTCTCTCATAAGCTCTAATATTAACAGAACCCCTGAGTGATAATATTCCCTCAAATCAGCATATGAGGTTCTGACTTTTAGTCAAGTGGTACTTGATCTGCAGACACTCAGGAACCGTTGATGCCAAGACTGCCTAGCTGGGCCTGCCTGCCCCGCCTGCCTGCCCCCTTTCACCACAAGGCTGAGTGCTGACCACTCTTGCATCTCTGTCCTATCTACCAATTCTTAGCCTCAAAGACCTCAAAGTATAGTTTACTTCATTATATCTCATTAATACTTCAATATATTTAGCGATGTCTTACAAAGAGTTCTTCTTCATTCCAGGCCACCTCTGGGCTGCCATCTCTCTTTGGTCAGTTTGCTTATGGTTGTGTCTTGCAGTGTGAGACTAAAAACTATCCTGACTTGAGTATTTTGTGTATCGTTTTTGTTTTTAAGATAACTCTTGGTTTTCCGATTTAGCCTGGCTCATTCATGGCTTTATTGTCTTCTCATTTCTATCTCAAATGAACCAGCCATAAGTACCCAATATCACATTTGTTCTTAGTAAAATAAACACGGTGCTGATAAAAGAATCCTCAGATATGTCAGGCTGCTCACACAGTGAGGCCCACTTCTTATACTTATTAACACACGTGTGGGTGGGAACTGTCCTGCCTGTATGTGGTCACCAGTGTTCCTGGCTTGACCCACCTCACAGTGGTGCTGCCTAATGCTGTCTTCAGCCTGGGCCATTTTTTCCTGTAGTCCACTTCTCTCTACTTAAGACCATTTATACGTAGGTGGGGCATGGCCCAGTGCCTAAAGCAGTAAGCTGCCTCACTCCTGAGATGAACATCCTGTGTGGCTAAGGTTAGCCATCAGTTGCTACGCAACCTAGTGTCATGCATTACTGACTTCACAAAAGTGTAAATATGGGACAGTTTTGTTGTGGGGAAAAAAAAAGAGGGAAGGAAAAAACCAAAATACACATACACACACACACACACACACACACACACATGCTAGTATAGATGCACAGCTAATTTCTCTTAGTTTATTGAGAATAAAAGTTCGTACTAATATTGTTTAGACAAGATATCATGTCTGCATCTTGTCCTCTGAATAACTATTACAAAGACAACACTATGCAATATATTAATTATTGTAATTGTCTTACTTATTCTTAAACTGTTTCATTGCTATTTTATCTTTTCTTATTAAAAAGGATAAAAGAATAAATTAATCCATAAATACAATCTCAAAAAAGAAGAACACAGCTGATCATCATTTTTTAAAATTATTGTTATTTTGACTTCAGTATACCACAGGCAGTTCATAGTCTTAACTCCTTTTTCTCCCGTCATGGCTGTGGCATGTCTTGAAGGTGCACCTGCCTTTGTAGCCAGGAGTCATTCTAGTTTCACATCTTCCCATTTCTTTACCTCTTTGGGCCCAAATCTAAATGATGCAACCACTTCAGAGCCAGGAGTGAACAATAAGACCACTTGGGGTACCAAGTTGGCAAAACACATAGAAGGCCTCTGCCCCTAATGATGCCTACCAAAGAAAGGTAAAAGTTTAAATTTATTAAAGATTTTTTTGCATTAAATTTCTAATGTACCTCTTTCTACAGGTCTGGTTATATAGTTTTGCTGCTCTCTCCATAATTGTGCTGTAGGACGAGGTAAAATGTATCAGGACAAGACACAACATGCATGCGGTGAAGGTGGGGCTGAAGCGCTAGCTTCAGAACGACTGCCCTGTGTCCACCAGGGTAATCTCTGGATTGCATATTATCTGTGTGATATTTCGCTAGCATTGTTTGCCACTGACACCACCAATGTGGCATAAAATGTCACCTTCTATTTCACTATAATAAAACACAGATAAAAATAGCTGTCTACTTATGGAGTTTTTAAGTTAGTTGATAACTCTGCAAATGTCACTCCCTAATCAGAAAACCTACTATCTTACATATAAAGCAAGTGCCTAAGTGCTGAAGAATTATAACATTTTTTAAATGTGTTTCCATTTGACCTTGCTTCTACTATTCTAACAGGGTGAATTCTGATGATCTGTGTTCTAAGAGACAAAAAGAAAGAGAGAAGAAAAGAAAGAAAGAAAGAAAGGAAACTCTGACAAGGAGGGTAGTTTAGGAGTGATTAGTTGGGCCTGACAGATGCCCCAAGACCTGCCTCAGCCTACCTGTCTACCTCTGTATGGGACAAATGGAGAGGGGCTGAAACTTCAAAGGATCAGTAAGATGTGACTCACACTTGGCGACCTTTGGTCAACCATGGCAGAGTGGCTAGCTGAAGCTAAGCAGGACCAAAAGTTCTTGACTTAATGAAAAGCAGTTTTCTGCAACAGACTCACACCTTGCGAGTGATAATCTGGTTTTTTTTTTTTTTTTTTTCCTCTAGAAACAACTGGTATTCTTGTTTGTTTTTCTTTTGTCAACATTTTGAAAGCATAACAAATAAAGAAGAAATTCACAAAAAAGCTCAAAGTCTGACTCAAAAAAATTAAGATTCTCAACACATTTCAGAAAGAACCTTCTGGAAAATTCTAGACTGTGGCTTAGGCCGCTCTTAATCCCTCCACCCTTCATGTTTCCGAACGTGATCGCTGTGCTCCCTTCTGCACTACTTACTTCTTTATGGTTCCAGATAGCTGCACCACAGCATTCTGCATCCTTCTACACCCAGGCTACCCTAACAGGCACTGTGAGTGGGGGCAGGGCTTACAGAAAAGCATTTATTTTCTCGCGGCCTTGGAGACCAGGGTCCGGGTGTGAGCAGCTCGCCATCTGGGGAGGATCTTTGCCTGCCTGGCGGACAGTTGACTTCTCCACATTTTCACGCACAGCCTTTCCTGGGGCTTGCTTACAGGGAGACAGAGTCCTTGATTCTGCCTGCCAAGAGCGCTCATCACCTCACGAAGGGCCCCACCCTCACGGCCACATAGGGACCTCAGTATTACCAGAGGTTCCAGCTTCGAACATCCTCATACTGGGGTTAGTAATTCAGACCATGTTAATATTAGGGATTATTGTCAATTGCATTTGGAATTAATTTCATTAATTTACATGGTATATATGCATCCTGATTTTACTCTGTAATCATATCTATAAGGTTCATTTACATTTTTTGTATATGAAATACTGTATGTTGGTTAATTTATACAGTACAAATGTCTCCAGGTTTGGCTGAGCATCATGTCTGTAAGATTTATGTATGTTCTTGCTATTAGTAACTTATTTTCAATGCTCTTATGTGTTTCAGTGCTATGTGTTTTTTTTTTTTTACAGAAGCCTTTATTTGAATTTATATCAAATACCATTGGCGTGTTATAATTAGTTTATATCATTTTACTCCATGTGACTATATAGAATACCAACATTTCACAGTTTCCTTACTTCTTTTATAGTAATAAACATTAGCTTAAGTGTGTGTGTGTGTGTGTGAGAAAGAGAGAGAGAGAGAGAGAGAGAGAGAGAAGAGAGAGATTTTTATACATGTATATCACTGTTGGGCTGAGCATATTTCTTTATTGCGTGTATCTGACTTACACTGCAGCTCTATTTCAAGCTTCTGGTACATAATTCCAGATTATTTCCTAAAGTGTTTTTTCCTACTAACTTAACTGTTGCTGGCATTTTATGAGTTTTTTCCATTACTCTACATACTTACTGGTCCTGATATTGATAGTTTTATTATTATTATTATTATTATTTTTGGCTTGTGCCCATTTTAATTCCCCATTCCACCACACTGGAGAACCTTCCCTGAGTTGCATGCCTGCTTAGAAATGGCTCACATCCAAGGAAGAGAAAGCACAAGTCTGTCCTGTTGAAGTGTATTGTCCATTTCTCCCGCCTGCCAAGGGCGTTCATCACCATGCATCGGTTGCCAAAATGCCCTTCACCTGTGCATTGTAAGCAACATTATCTAGTCTGTGGTTTGCATTTTCACTTTCTTAACAGTATTTTTTGAAAATATGATTACATAATTTCAGTACAGGCTAATATATCAATAGTTTTTCTTTCAGAGAGAATGCTTTCTGTATCATAATATATCTTACTCTGCACACGGCTTCAAAGATACTAACACGTTCCAGAAGTGTTACAATTCTGCCTTTTGCCTTTGAGCCAACGATAAAACTGAAATTGGTTTCACACATGCCAAATTTCAATGCTTCTTTCTGGAAATCTTCTTGGTCCAGCTCACTGTTTCTTGAGCTAGTTCCATTCTTAATTCAACTGTCCCTAATTAGATGCCTCTGTTCATGGAGTTGGGTCATTTATTCATTACTGAACCAATGTAGCTCTTTATTGCAGTGATTTTAGGATAAGATTTGATGTCCAGGGTAGTGAGTGTTTGTGTCTCTGTGTTTGGTTATTCTTTATGAATTTCATGTAAATTTTAAAATCTTTTATAATTTTTATCAAAAATTAATCACCCCTGACTTTGCTTGGTGTTACATTGAACTATCAATTCATAATGAAAAAAATTAAATCTGTAGTATTTTCTGAGACACAATCATTAAATATTTATCTTTATATGAATTTCTTCCTATGGTTTTCAATATTGCTTGTTTTATTTATATGAAGGTCTTGCATATCAAGCATATTTTCAGCATTTAATAAAGTTACTGCTAAACTTTTAAAAAGTGCATCTACTTTTTACACATTTTAAAATCTTTTCTAAAGGATATAAAATAGTGATAGAAAAAGAAAACAAAACAAAAAACCAGCATTAGAAAAGATACAAAATTTCACTAACCAAAGTACTAGCAATTCAACAATGGTTGTTGTAATTATCTTCAAATTAGCTATTTAGGTTACCAGATATAAATGTGCAAAGCAGGCTTATTTTTATTTATCTATGTTTTTATTTAATGGAAGGGTCTACAGCGTGTTCAGGGTGTTACTACTAGATTGGATGCCCAGTGATCCGCCTGTTTACAGCCTCCCAAGAGCTGAGACTATAGGCCCATGCCACCGTGCCCAGTCTCAATTGCTGTCTCAGCACACCCCGGGGGCAGGGCCAGTGTGCCAGGCCTGGTGATTGAGCCCTCATTCCAGCAGCTACTCGGAGGAGCTTTAATCCGATGATCTATTTCACCCTCCTTAAGATTGGTTTGAAGAAAAAGAGAAAAAAATAACAAAAGTGTTGTAAGAAATTCAAAAGAAAAACAGTAAGAGGAATAAAAAAGAAAACTATTCGAACAATAACTGCTTCTTTCAAAAGATCAACAGAAATTGGCAGTACAATCTAATTTTTAAAATTATTTTCCCAGCACATTTAATATACAATCCTGCCACACACTTTTGAGTTGTAAGATAACCAACAACATTCTGAGCTCAGTTAGGAATAATAATATAGATGTCACTTTTTTTTTTTTTATCTACACTTGCAATCATGCTAAGTAGAGATGAAAGGTTCTCTTTTCTTCTATTTCTCATACTTTTAGGTATTTTCATTGTGATAGCTCTCTAGGGCTACAGGGTGATGTGGAGTAGAGGCAGTGAAAGGATGTGTGCTTATTTACTAGTAGACAGAAAGCTTTCAGCATTCACTATTCCGTATGGTGAATAGCATAGGCCCTGCAGTTGTGGGTCCTGTAACACGAACGCATTTCCATCTCAGTCCTTCCTTCTCAAGTGCTTTGGTCATGAATGGACCAGTACGACCAAGTTTATTTTCACTGAGAACCCCTTGCTGAAGCCCATAATTCCTTGTTTTTTCCATCACTATTTCTACCTCTCCATTGGTCAATCTTTGCTCTCTGATAGTTGTGTTATTAACATTCAGTTCCTACCTCAGCATTAAATATTCCGCTGCTTCCACACCATAAAGCATGTCCTTGCCTGCTTAAAAATACCCAAATCCTTGGGGCTGGGGAGATGGCTCCATGGCACAAGTGCCTGCCTGGCAAGTGCAAGGTTGTGAGTTCAAACCCCGGTCCAAAAAAAAAAAAAAAACAAATTCTCTAGAAGAATGTTAAATATATGCAAGATATCCAGTCAATGATTACTCATAGATTCTTTACAGATAGTTTTTAATGAGCTCAAGAATGAAAACAGAAATTTCTTATCTATAATTTAAATTCCTCTAATTTAAGCTTATAAAGTACTATTGCTCCATAATAAGGGCTCCTTATTACTTGATAGAATAACATGCAAACTCTTCTTCTCTCTCCTTCTGCTATTATTAAGGCAGTGAAGCCATGTGTATAAAGCGTATTTCTTAAGAGCAAAAAGTATGCTATTGCTCTGATAAAAGTGTGGACCAACATGTTGAACTTACTTGATAAAACGGTGAACTCTAAGTAGGCCAAAGAGAAACAACAGGACAATGAGGGTAGAAATAAGCACTGAGAAGCAGAATTCTGGGGCAATGGGGTGAAGGCGAATAACCAGGTCTAGAATGTGAGGGCTCTGTGATAAAGAACCTAGATGGTGCCGGCCTTGGCCTCCAAATCTTTCTCTCAAAGCCCCTGTTCCCACATGCTCCAGAGGATCTCCACTTAAAGAGGGGTGAGTGTTATAAGATGAATTGGGTCACTGGCGTCTCCGCAGGTCCATTGGGGGAGCCCTGAAGTAGTTTTGAAAAGCAGAACCAATTTATCTGCAGGTCAGGAAAGGAGAACTTTACGGGTATTCAGCATTTTGAGCAAGATCTACAGATGTGTGTGTAGCAAGTACATCTCCTGGCAGGCTGGTGACCCCAGGCAGAGGAGAAAGAAGCCAGTGGGGTCAGTTCAGCTGCGCTGCAGAGAGCTATCGCTGCCCTTTGGGGTGACAGGAGAGAGTCCTGCAGGAGCAGCTGACTCCTGGCCAGATCTTCAGCAGGTAAAAGACTGTGGGAAACCCTGAAGCTCTCTGTCAGTGTAAGGCTTCCGCCTGGGACTGCGGACCCCTACATTCTCCTTTCATGCTGGCTCGCACCATTCTTATGTCCTCTGATTCTCTGCCCTAGCTCAGGAAACAGTCAAAGGCCGATCACTTCTTCCCATTTGGCAGCCCTGGAAACGAGCCCAAATATTAATCGACTTAACATAACACAGCCAGTGAAAGGCAGGTCTTGAGTGAAACTGTAGGCTTTCTTCCATCTTCGACTGGCACACGTTTTCTTCTCATTTTTAAAAAAGATCTGCGGTCTTGCAGTGATATCACAACCTCAGGCCTCAATTATCTGCTGCTTTTAGGATAATAAATCCTTAGAGCAGTGACAATTTCATGGGAATACTTTCAGCATAGTTCTGAGTGAGGCTTACCACTGTTCCTGGAATGTGGTAAATTAACAGTCAGTATAAAGATTGTATCACAGTGAGAGGGTCCTTGGGCACTGCACAGAAGGGTGGTATCTACAAGAGCTGGGGGCTACCATCTTAGCTACTGTGTGAGACACGCATTGTACATTTCTCTAAGATATTTCTGACCTTTACTTGACTCACTACCATATTTAGAGTGAACCTTACCTTAGTATCATTTCAACTTCCACAGCCCAGTTGGACAGTGAGCTGGAGTAGCACCCAAGCTGGATGGTGGGGAGCTGGCTGGGCCCACAGCGGGCGGGCACCCTGCGCTCAGGGGAGCTGGCTGGGCCCACAGCGGGCGGGCACCCTGCACTCGGGGGAGCGAGCTGGCTGGGTCCACAGCGGGCGGGCACCCTGCGGTCAGGGGAGCTGGCTGGGCCCACAGTGGGCGGGCACCCTGCGCCCAGGGGACTCTGATCCTAGCTGGATGGAGGGGAGCTGGCTGGGCCCGTAGCGGGCGGGCACCCTGCGTTCAGGGGTCTCTGATCCTAGCTGTCCTCTTGCTGGGATGGATGTTTGTAATGGGCAATTTTATTAATGTAGTCATGATAGGAAATTGGATCTATGATTATATTTGTGCATATTTTGACCTAGAGAAGATAGTTGTAATATCTATCTGTCTGTCTGTCTGTCTATCTACACACACACATGCACTATATATATTATATATATTACAGATATATACATATATATACATGTATACGTATATATAATATATATGTATATTACATATGTATGTATTTGCTTCACCATTACTTGTAAGTGTGAGCATCAAGACTTCCTTAGCATCAGTGATAAAGTACTGATGTCTACTGACAGTGGTTCATCCTCCTGGTTAAAGATGCCTCCATGGTAGTGTCATATGTACCTTCTGTTTCTTCATGAGACCACGAGAAAGTTTGGCCTGCGTGTCCCACACACATTGCATAAGCAAGGGTTTGTCTAGTTTCACCAATATTTTATAAGCTGAAAGGCAGGTTCAACTAGACAGCAAGAGAACATAGATTAAGAAAATGAGTCACACAATGGCAGCTTTAACTTGAAGGCCTAACTTTAGTGCACATTTAAAAAATATATGTGGCTATATAAATAGAATGTGATGATTCAAATAAAATCAGTCCCATATGGCACTCATGAAAAAAAAATTTGTGGCTTTATGCAGCTTACATTTTAGCACCAGCTGTTGGAAATGTCTATATTTTTCAGGCAAAGGAGTCAAAGAACTCTCCAGACAGACTGAATCAGAGGCCACGGTGCACCCAGTCTGGGGGACAGTGCCTTCTTCCTTGTGCGGCCTCTCTGCAGCTCACTCAGGTCCATCTTGCTTGGTTAATAACTCCATGTGAAGCCCTGCCTGTCTGTGGAGTGTCAAGGAGAGCTCCACTCGCCCCTGAAGCTGACGGTGCTGTTTATCACACTTCATGGGAGGGGCAGAGAGGTTCACCGCTGGGCAGGCTGGGTAGTGGCACACAGCTTGTGGAAATGACCAGTTTCTTCACAGCCTGTATACTTTAAGTATTAAGGGAGGTAGACAAGGAAGAAGGGAAGAGGAGAAGGAAAAGGGTCATGTTAAGGGTGTTGACTGGATTCAGAGTACTTATTAAATGGAAAAGTTGAAGACTCTGTTTTCTAAGAATGCTAAATTTGATTTAGAAAGCTCAGGCCATTTATAATGTTTTACTCTATCCGGAGTGGATAATCTTGAAGGTGTAGAGCTAGATATGAATGATGCCATCAAGTCCAGCAACAGAAACAGGATGTAGTGGTAAGAACATAAGAAACAAGCAATATCAGTTTATTTTATGGAAAAAAAGTGCTTTCTCTGAGTTCACTGAATAGTTCAGGTATAGGATTTCATGATTCTATAATTGGCTACCAGAATTTTATTCACATAATCTGAAACCATTTCTAAATTGAGTGGCAGTAGAAAAATATGTGTTCCAGCGAGGAGGAGCCATGAATCTCTGTATGACTTTAGTAATGTAGCTCTTTCCTGAATCACAGACAAAAGAAGCGCTTGGAATGGTGCACTGAAACATCACAGCTAGACCTCACAGGCTGCCACGCTATACCTCTAGAAGAATGACACCTCGAGATCAGCAAGGAATTAATATCTGTCTATGAAAGACGTTCACTGAGACAGAAATAAACTGTGTGTACCATTTCACCGTGACATTTAGCCAACATGAACAATGCTGAACTCCACCAGAGGTCTTTGAAGCTGGAGAGTAGTAAAGACATCCCCTTTCTCCATTTTGGTCCTAGGAAATCAGTGTGTTACAAGGATCACTGTTCCACATAGAACACAGGTATTAGTCAAGCATTCCTATTGCTGCCGACACAGAGGCCAGCAGCATAGATGCCACACTCCCGTCACTTACTTCATAAGGGATTAGCTCAGCTCTGGGGCCCAAGGGTCTATATTCTGGGGGAGTAAAACAAATATTTTTAATCAGTGTAGCTCATGATAATGTTTCTTTCTCAAATGCAAACAGAAAAATCGCAGTCAGAAAATTTTCTTAGTGTACTCAGTGTGAAAATAGTTTGACTTCTTCTCATAGATAGCATGCTTCCTTATGGAGCTACTGGCTCCTGACTTTGAGGCCCCTAGAATTAATCCTGCTAGTCACTGTGCAGTTCTCTCCTAATATAAATGGGAGAGTCATATTGACGAACATTTTATTCCATATACAGCATACTGTAGCAATCAATATATTATGCTACTTTTAGTTTCTTTACTTATCATTTTTCCTTTCTAATTTTCTAATTACCTAACACTAAAAACAGAAACACTCTCCACCTTCAAATAATTATTCTTTTGTTTCATTTACATAATTAAGTTTTGAATAATATATTTCACTTGTTAAAATATATTATTAATCGTGAAATAATAACTAAACAAGGAGATTGCATGGCTGGATACGGAGGAATTTTTAGGGGAAGAAGGTCAATGTGGGACTCGTCTAAGAGCAGAGCAAACACCGTGCAGTTCCAGCGCTTGAAGGGGAAGAGATGTGGAGGAGCAAGAAGAGTAAGTAGGCAGACTGGAGAAGCGTGACCTTCGCCAGCGAAGCCTTTCCGCCTGGCACTGACCTCCCTTTCCTCATCCATTGCTTGGGAGAGCCTCCTACGCTTACCTTTGCCCATAAATTACTTTAAATTATGTCCGACATTTAAATTATGCTAAATATCGGTAGCGACTGCACACACCTGTGTCTCATGGCTGGATGTCCCTGCGCCGCTGTACTTTATAGTTATTTATGGTTTTAATGAGGCTGTTTATTTGTAATTGGTCTCGACAGGAATCTGAAGCACCATTCCCTTCGATTTCAGTGTCTCTTGAGACCCTGAGAGAAGCTGGCTTCTGTGAAACATTTGCAAGTGACAGATGAAGGACCACGAGCTGATCCCGCCTTCAAGGTTTCACACATGATTCCCTAAGCGGCCTCCTGCCGTGAGGCCCAGCGCAGGGCACATCGCCGCATGCAGCGCTGCGCTGGGGCACAAACAAGAACACTGGAGCTGGGGCGTTCGCGCCGGCTTCCTCCGTGTGCGCCGTCGGTCATTAATCGCTATGAGCCGGATGGATTAATTAAATAAATAATTAGTGAAAGACACCATCTACTTCTCATGATCATTGCAGGTTGCTCTGAGATAAGAAATTGATGAAGTACTGGGTTTGGAGAAAATACACAGAATCGAGCAATTCTTTTAAATCTAAGGTGGTTTCTGAGTTTTCCAAGGAGCTCAGTAAGCCTGACGTGGTTCTGAGGGCATCCGGACGCTTGCTGGTTCAGAAGAGAGCGAGAGGTAGCAGGACTGCCGGCTTGGACATCTCTGCTATAGTCTCTGGGACGAGGGAGAGGTTTTCTCGAGCACCAGAAACAACAGTTTCATCTACGCCTGTTCGGTAGTGAGTGCCGTAATGATGCTCTGGTGTAGCTCTTTCACGTGGCGTTCTTCAGTGGATGATATTTTTTATGGGATTATTTTCTTCATGTCGTTGTTTTGGTCTACGGTGTATATTGCCTTATTTTCTATTGTCACTTTTTTGTCATGTAACTTTCTCCCGAAGACGCTATTGTGTGTTCTTTCAAGGTAAGATCTTTATCTTCAAGCTAGTTTTATATTTCTCGTACCTTACATTTCCCAGTTTCCCTTTCTCTTCCCCTTCGTGTGAGCTGCAGGTTTCATTACTGATGGCGTACTGCTCCACTGCGATCTCCGTGCACTTATATGCAAGGTGGCCAGCCTTCTGCTAATTCTTCATGGCGGTAAAATTTCCCTTCCGTTACGGAGTTCACGGCCTATCCGGCGTTACCTCTTCCCTCCAAGCCACAGAGCACTGCACAGTTCCGTTTCATAGTCTCAGAAAGCCACAGAGCAACAGACAAGTCTCCGTTCTCTAAGATTCCAGGAAAAAAAAAATGTGTTTTTTAAACCACGAATTTAACACCGTTTATGTAAGTAGGGAAACTCTGAGCTTTTCATCTTTGTCACGCTTCCTTTAGGAATAATGTCCATGTCCGAGTCTGAAGCTTTTCTTTCAGTGGAAGTCTACGCCATCTCAGCGCCTTTGGCTTTCACTCAAACTGTCCTCGTGCTCCCTTACTCTATTTCTTTTCAAATTTGAGCTCCGCTAGGAGAATTCTCATGGTTGTGTCATTCAATTGACATGTTTTCCTTTTCCGCATTAAGTTTGGGGTGCAAACATGTATGCATGCATGTGGTAGCGGGGCAGGCCATGTTATGGAGGACGAATGAAGGTGGGAGCACCCTTAGTAACTGCTCTCAAGTGAGATTACACATTTTCCTTACTGATTATCACTGAGATTTCCTTCCATTCATAATTCGTTGCTTTATGCTCATTCTATAAAGTGCTGGTAGAATGATGATTCTTTGGTGTGAATTCTCTGCATCATCATTTTTATTGTCTACTATATTCTTTTTCTTTTGTATACAACTAATGGATCATAATAGGGAATCTTCTCTGGTAAAATTCTATAACCCTGCCTGAACTCAAATCGTTATCTTTTATTTCTTTCATTTTTTTTTTTTATTATTATGGCTGGCTCAGCCTGCGCTGGGGGTGGGGCTGGCACAGCATGTGGTCCAAGGATTGAACTGTGGTCCGTGTGTTTGCCTAAGCTTTCCTAAGCAGGTGCTTTAGACCACCGAACCATCTCCCACCATGGAGATTGGTGGGACAGGCTCCTAGGAGTGTCTGGGTGGGCTGGGGGCGTGGCTCAGGCGTCTGGGTTGAGCCCTGGGTCCCTCCTTGCTGCCTGTCTTCCGGTTTGGCATTCTCATGGTCCATGACGAAGGTGCTGTGCATCATTTTCCTTTAGCTATGATGTTTTCGTCCCGGAGCTAGCCAATCATTGACTAAAACCAATTACATCTCCCCTTCTTTAACTTCTGAGTGTTGTGCCTTATGCTTCAGCAATGAGAAATCTATTATTTACCAAAACTTCCAGTACAGAGAAGTTGGGTTATTTTTGTCACTATATCTGACTGTTATTTAGAAGGGTTTGGAGCCGGGTTGCAGGAGCATTTTGGACAAGGGTTTGTAGATATGGGCAACAGAAGCTATATAGCACTGTAAGCAGAGTCTGCTAGTTGAGTCTCTATAGAGCTCAGAAAATCAGAATGCTACTAGAAATTTAGACAATAAAAGCCAGGCTTTGGAAGTTTCAATGGGGAAAATGGACTGCACTGGCAGTTGAAAGAGAGACCATGCGTGTTACTCTCTGACAGTAAACTTATCTGCAATACATCTAGGTGTTGAGACTTTTCAGGAGACTTAGATAAAGAGCTATAGACTTAAGTAGTACAGGAAATTTCAGAATGGCCTAGCATTTTGGTTGTGACATGGCTTCTGTTATCTTTGTGAATCTGAGAAAAAAATAACAAAAAAGTATAAAAAATTAAATTTAGGCCCAACAGAAACCATGTGTAGAAATAAGGTTCAGGACTTGCACATGTTAAAGCGATTATTAACATTGAGAGAGAGTCAGGGCATGGTGGCTCACACTTACGATCTCAGCACTGGGGAGGCTGAAAACAGTGGGATCATTATGAGTCCGAGCTGTGAAGTGAAACCCGATACCAAATGCATGAATAAATAAAAAGTAAAAAAAGATAATACTAAAGGAATCCAAAGACTTCCTTCTGGGATAAGAAAAACTATACCTTAAGGGCATCTGAAGAGTCAGTAAGATCTCACCCATTACAATTTCACGTGTACAAAAATGTCAGCCTTTCTTCTGAGGAGAGACTCAGCCTCCTGCTCAAGAAGGTCCTGCTTGGGGACCGAGTTCCAGGATTAATGTTACCACGATCAGCCATCGAGGCACTTGGAGGTCACTGAAGCTATGGTCCAAGAAAGCCTGACCACTGATTCCACTGACTGCATATGTTGGCAGCATCTAAATAATGATGCTAGTCTCACTGGCAGGCAGGACTACAGAATCGTTGACATAGGAAAACAAAGTAAGCCAATGCTATTTTGTGTTCTAGTGCAATTTTAAAGCTTAAGTTTTTGTTTCTTTAAGATTGCCTGTTACAAATGTTGTCACAGTTAATGCTACATAAAGTATTGAACACCTTTATTCTTTTGTTGCAACCTAAGTCGCAACTAATGCTTTGCAGCATTTCTATAGCTGCACTAAATCATATCAGCACCATTTTGGAGATGCAGAGTTAGACCTGTAGCTAGAACTTTGTAACTAGTCACCCTTCCTTCCCTTTGGGGTCAGTGTTCCATCATGTACTGGGCGCACAATACTGGGACCTAATAAACTCTGCATTCAGCCTCTTCAGATGACTCAGTAAAATAATTGCATTTGACCCAAACAAACAAACAAAACAAAAAACTGTGAGTCTTAGATATCCAAGCATGACCTCTGATATCAAACCCTGGCCTGGGAGACCAAACATGGAGTCCCAGAGATGAAAGTACAAAATGCTGTGGGAATGAAGCCCAGGGTGCAGTCAGGACCCCAAGAAGTCAGCCCAGGAATGCTGCCAGCAGAGGGTGGGGCCAGCCCAAGATACAGCGCGTGACTGGCAGCAGCAGACAAATGAGGAGGTGTTAAGATGCCCAAGGCTCTGGAACTCCCACTTACCATCAGCTGTCCTGATTGCTTGATGAAGAACCACAGCACTTACTGTTTGGGGTTTTGTCTGGCTTGGTTCACTTTCTCCTTAAATCCTTACTCCTCCTGTTTGCAGTGGGTATGTTAATCCTTCCCACTATATACCGAGGTTATGCATCTTGTGTATGCTAATTTGTAATTTTTTTTATTTTCGTGGTCAAAGGATCAAACTCAGTATCTTGTGCTTCCCCTGTGAACATTTATTCAACTGAGCTATCTCCCTGGCCCCCTTGTTTATGCTTTTCATGAAGGTTCACAAGGTTCACATGAAGGTTTACAGTTTATCTTGGGTTCCAGAGGAGATTTGGACTTGAACTTTGAAAAAATGTTATGCATATCAACAGAGTCAAAGACAAAAGTCACACAGGCAGCTCAATAGATGTAGAAAAAGTGCTGGATGAAGTCCAGCATCCATTTATGTGAAAATAAAAAACTACAGAAATTAGACTGTACGGTCTTTCCCTTAATCTGACAAAAGCCACTTATAACAAACAAGCAGCCAACATACTAAATGGACAAAAACTGGAAACTTTCACTCTAAAATCAGAAACAAGGCAAGAATGTTTACTATTGCTACTCCTTTTCATAAATTTCTGGAAACAGTGTCTGGAACAATTAGATAAAAGAGAGAGATAAAATAAATAAGCATCAGAAAGGAAGAAGTTAAATTATCACTATTCTCAGACGACAGGATTCTCTACATAGAAATCCAAAACCTCAAGCAAAAGACTGCTAGAATTAATAACCAAGCTCAACTAGCTGGATAAAAATTCAGTACTCAAGAATCCGTGGCTGGGGAGATAGATCAGTAGAATAAGTGCTAGTCTGGCAAACACAAGGTCCTGAGTTCAATCCCTAGTACCACAAAACAAACAAACAAACAAACAAAACCCAGGCATTCCTGTATACAAATAAATAACTCACTGAGAGAAAAATTACAGAAGCCACACACTTCACAATAGCACCCAAAAATATTAAGTACTTAGGAATCAATCTAACAAAGAACATAAAAGATTTGTATGTAAATAATTACTGCACTCTGTTTTCCCTCGCTCTTGGATAGGAAGAGCTAACACTGTCAATTGGCCTGTTGCCAAAACAATTATGCAGAGTTAATGCAATCTCAATCAAAGTATCATTCGCATACCTCATAGATCTATAGTAAACATTCCTAGAATTTATGTAGGACCATAAGAGACCTAGAATAGCAAAAACAGTCTTTCACAACCAAGGAAGGGCAGGAGGCATCATATTCCCTGACTAGAAATTATTCATCAAAGCTACTGTGATAATATCAGCTTGGTATTTTCAACCAAACAGATCAGCAAATCAATGGAACAGATTACAAAATGTAGACACAACTATGAAGACATTTAGCCACTTTTTCTTTAACAAAAGGGTCAAACATTTTCATGGGAAAAAGGATAGCTTCTTTAACCAATGGTGCTGGAAAAATTGGCTTTCCACATGTAAAACACTAAAACTAGACTCATGGATACCACCATGCTATAGACTAAAGTCAAGGTGGATCAAATAGGTAACTATTGAAACAGAACCATTCAATATCTGGGAAGTGGAGCTCCACATGAGGTGTGCCTGAGTGGCACGCGGAGGTGCAGCCTCTGCGGCCGCTTCCTCTTTGGCTTCCTCCTCTCCTGGACTCTTCCCTTCTCTTCATTCCTGCTGCTGTGTGCTCAGCACTTTTGCTTTGCCCTGACTTTCTGTCGTGCCGCTGCTTGGCAGCCAGACAATCGTGAGTTGAAACTAGGAGGGAGTGAAATCTGTCCCTTAAATTGCGGATGCGTGGCCTCGTGTCTCGGGAATGAGGAGGCTCATTCAAGTGTGCATCTCGTATAAATCATCCCCAGCCATAACAAAGCAAGCAAACCAACCATTACCATTCTGCCGTAAAGGGAGTTTTAGAGAAATGTCGTGGCAAAGTCCCAAATATTGATGAGCAAATCTGGGATCCTCGTCTAGAAAGTTACCTATCCTATTTGGTCTATTTGTGTCCTGCTCCTTTAGACAAGGTCTTGCTAAATTATTAAGATGTCCAAGCTTAGCTCTGTCTTGAGATTCTCCCTGTCTTTGCTTCCCAGAGTACCGAAATCACAGGTCTGAGGCTGCATGTCGGATGCATAGTTAGCATTCTGTTGTTGTGCAAGAATGCTGTCTCTTCTCAGAAAGCCTCCACTGAACCATTCAGCAAGGCTAGGTGCAGTCTTCAGGCTGTGTCTTCACCTTGAGTCTTCTTTCATCATTCCAACCTTGGGCTCATCCAAGCTCGTGTCCACATTATACACGCTCAGCTCCCAGAACTGCTCTTCCTTCTCATATATCCCAGCTGTGTTCTTCTATACTCTGCCACACATTTGCAGCATTTCTATCCGTATCTTGCTCAAGTGTGTCTTCCAAATTTAACCGTGTTCATGTGAAATGCAGAATCTCCTTTTAAAAGTCACAACATTCCATTGTGTGTATATCATCTATTCATTCCTCACTTTTTTATATATTATGGGGGCTCAGCCTGCCCTGGGGGTGGGCGTGGCACAGAATGTGGTACTGGGGATCAAACCAGGGTCCTGGTGCTTGCCTAAGCTTGCCTAAGTAGGTGCTTTAGAATGCTGAGCCATCTCACTGGCCCCTCCTCACTTATTTTAAAGAAAATTTTGTTTTTACTAAAATACATGTTGAAACCAGCAGCACACAGTAGGTCAGACAGTTGTTTTTTATATAACTTTGAGATTCTTAGTGAAGTGAAAGAGATCAATGACATCTGTTGTCACACAGCAAGCAGGCATCTCTGTACCTCTTGGTCCTCTCTTGGCCCACAAAGCAAAGACTGGAGCGGCAAATCAATCAGAAACTCTTCAGAGTGCTTGCAAACAGCACCTCAGACGTCCTGGAAGAATGCAAACAAGACTATAAGAATGACAATAAGACCCTTTGTTGTGAGTCTTTGTGAATTATTAAAATTTTGGAGTCACTCAGTAAATATCAAAGAATATCTATCAAGGTGAAGTAAAAATCTTAACTCACAGTTTTATGAATTCACTGATTCCTTCCATCACCATTCTTTAAGGAAGTGTTTCACGCAGGAGGGTGAGGGACATAATGTCAGATAACAGAGCCGCACTTCTTTAGAATCATTTCTGTGATTTACAAGACTTCGCCATAACTATACCAAAATAATTAAATTAATGATGAATTAAGTGATTCATTTTATTAAATTAATTACATGCGAGGCCCTACTATTTGTGCTCAGATCACTGAAACTCGAGAGAAATATCTTAGAATGTGAGGTCGGTGAGTGTCACCCATGCAATTCCAACTGCCATTCTACAACGCAAATAAATCAAGACAATCTAGAGACACTGGAAGTTCCAGACCAGAGATGGTGTCCAGTACCCTTACGCATTCCCTGAGATGTGGTGGGACATGCTGTATTAATTTCCAGCCATGACAACCTTGAACACAGCCCACACAAAATCAAGCTGCAAAGAGAAGGTTATGCTATACAGTCCTAGGAAGAAGATACGTAGGTCAGTTCCTTTGGAAAAGACAAGAAAACGTTAGCATAGGATTTAGTAGCAGTTTATTTCTTCCAGTGTTGGAAATTGTTTTCAAGAGTAGAGATTTGTGTATTTTAGCTAGAGTACATCAAAGTCATTGTAAGCAAGTCTCATTAATGGTACAGTAATGTGAAAGCTTATCTTTATTTGATTAAGTCATAGGACTGTTCATTTATTAAGTTTACCATTTGGGCAGAAATTCAATAATTTTCTATTCTTTAGTTACTGAGCTCACAATTTTATTTATATGCATTTGGGCCATTGAAATTTACTGGACTTAAGGATTATTATAGGAGCTATCATTTTACATTTTAGATTTATGTTTTTATCAAATTGGGATTTACAGATGTTCATCTGAGCTTATCATGTCAAGGTTAATAATGTTTGTGTCTGTCTGCACAGTGCTAGAGATTGGGATTTGAAGCTTGGATTTTGCACTGAGCTCTGTCTCTAACTCTCAGCTTTTTAAAAATGTTTATTTTGAGATAAGGACTCATAAATTTCCCATGCTGCCTAGGATGAGCTCAAACTAGATATCCTCCTGCCTCAGCTCCCAGGAGTGCAGGAATATACCACAATGCTTGGTAAAAGACAATAATCTTTGGATAGCTTAGAAAATTCACATAAATTTAGAAATTTTTGCAACCAATACTTGTTGTATGTTATGAGTCAGAGTTGAAAGAAATAACGAGAAGACCTGGTGAAGGTAGCTTAGAGAACTCACTGAGATTTGTTCTGCAGTGAGCACAAACCTCAGAAGCAACTCAGCTTTATTGTGGGCTAGTAAACGTGATCTCGTGCATAATCACTTTAGTAAAGGAGGTCCAGGTGCACAGTCATGAAAGTGACCACGATCTCTATTGACTTCCACCTTTTCCTTGTTAATAGGTTCATACAGATGTTATCTGTTAACATTCTGAGCAGGGGAGGAGCCAACCCTTAACACTTCAAGCAGGGGAGGAAGCAACAATCAGGGAGCCAGGAGGTGAAGCTGCTATGTATCACCTGGATTCCCAGCTTTCCGGGATTCTCCTAGTCCAGCTTTCCAAAATTTTCAGTAATAGACCACAGCTGTTCCTGGGCTTTGTTTATTGCACTGTTTCTTGAGATGCTAATTAGGCTGCAAATACTTATTTCTGACTCTGTTTCTTGTGACTGTCTTTTGATAAAAGCTCCAAGGGTATGTGTTTGTGGCTCAAGGCCCATCATAGCTGAAAATAACTGTTGTTCCAATGAGAAAGGTAAAATTGGATATCACTAGTTCTGTGTCAATGGGACCTAAATGCCACCACATTTAAAAAAAAAATGGATTTAGTACGGAGCCTATAGGGCCTTGCTACATAAATTGGATTTACAGTGATCCTGCTGTATTCAGCCACCCAAGTGCTGGGATTATAGGTGCACACCGCCGCCACGCCCAGTCTCAAGCACACTCTCAGCGTGCCCTGGGGGATGAGGTGGCCACAGAATACTGAGGGATCAAACGCCATTCCTCTGTCTGCCTAAGCAGGAGCTTTAGTCAGCTGAGTTATCTGGCCGGTCCTAGTGCCACCACATTTAGCAGCTGCGAGGCTCATTATGGGAAAACTCTTTTCTACCAATATAATTATTTAAATACAATTGCCATGGAAGGCTCAGAAAAGGTGCGTTGGTGGTTCACAGCTTTGCTGATATTAATGGTAAATTGGCAATTAGAGCCTGACTTAACTGACCTCGCACTTATTTGATCTAACTCATATTTATCCACTTTATCATTATGAGTTAGCTCTGGTGAGCATGAGACTGGTGACCCCAACTGTTTGAAATTTTTTTTCTCTCTGCCTAATATAGTCCATTATAAAACTTTTGGTCTCTACAATTTCTAGATCATACTGATCACATTGTCTGATATCATCTTATATCATCATTAGAAACTAGACAGATGACAGGGCCTACCAGATAGCTCAGCAGACTACTGAGCCTGCTGAGGCAGAGCAGAGTGGCAGGGTTCGATCCCTGGCTTTGCCATGTGAGCCCCTGGGGCCCACTGAGGCAGAGATTGAGAATGGGTATGGTGGCACATGCCTGTAATACCAGCATTTAGGAGGTTGAAAATGGGAGAATCATTATGAGACAGATCTACGTAGTGAGACCCTATACACCATTATAGACCCTATCCTAATACCAATAAATAAATAAATAAATAAATAAATAAATAAATAAATAAATGAAACTAAACAGATAATGGAATCACTGAGGAAGCACTTCAAATGATGCAACATCTACACCTTACTTGTCAAAATTATGAGTAATTAAACTACGGTAGTCCTTAAGTACTACTATTTTTAAAATGCTCTCTGGGAATCTAATTTTTACCCACTGTTCAGAATGTCTAATTCATATTTTAAGGCACTACAGTTTTCTACTCTTACTATTTTAAGATACTGAAGAATTTACCAGGCTAGAGTCAAGAATAAAAAAGCTAAACATAGGCTTAGAATGTATTAGTTTATTTTGGGGCAGGGATATTTACTGCATTTCTATTCAGTAATTATCTAGGGTAAGGTGTCATACCAAATATTCTCCCTTCTAATTCAAAAATAACTTTGCATTTCTCTTTTTGAAAAAAAATAGGATCAGATATTTTTACTAGGTGTTTAACCTTGTATCTTCAAAAATTTCTCCAAAAATAATAGTGCCCTTTTGCATTGGATATCAACACATTGTTTTTAAGGCTTGTACGTTTTGGATTTTTCCATGGTTATTTATAAAAATCTCCCTAATATTTTCTATGTGCAATCAGGTCTGACTATTCTGGCCTTCAAATGTTGAGGAAGAAAAGCTTCTCTTAGTGTCCCTCCTAGAAGCGCAGAGCTGGTTGCGAGCCATAGATTCATCGGAATATATAGAAAACCAAAGCCCATGTTTGAGTTCTGAGTCTGCCAGTAACAAAAGAGCCTGGCTCTGCTGATCACTACCTCACACCACCTACATGCTGCGAAGTTGGGACTCACACCTATGTTAATGTAATCCGGCAGTATAGCATCAGACACAAGCTGAGAAACCTTAAGTCCACCCAGATGAGTATTTTGGAAATGAGGCCCGAAAAGATAAAACACAACAGTAATACTAGTTGACTTTTTTTTTTTTAAATGACAAGATGGGTGCAAAGAATTTCAAAGTAACAGCATATGGGACACACCACGGCTTCTGTGGTACTTGGGAGAAAGAAATAAGATTTGATTACCATTGAGTTTCAGTGTCAGGAAGATGTCATAAAAAATAAAACACTGAAAAATAATTGAAAATGATGGTTAATGTTTCAACAGAAAATACAAAGAAGCTTACAGATATAAAAGCTCTCATTAAAGAAATAAGAGCTGAGGTCCTCCGATGGGATTAGGTCTGAGAGCACTCAAGTGCAGTGGACCAGCGGCTGGTTTTTAGAGGAGAGCTGGTTATGGGCCACTCGTCTCTCTGAATCCACTGAGTTCCTGCTTCCCAGAGAACTGCAGAGCTCTGGGCCAGGAAGCCTCTTACCATTCTTACCTGTTGCTTGTCTCAGCTTTTCTCTCTTCTGTGTATGCTTCATTCCAACCATCTTTATTTTCACATTTGCTGAATTGAGGTATGTGTTTTTTCTTCAGTAGAGATGAAAGATATTTTTAAAAAATTATTGGCCTCTTTGGTATTGCAGAACTAAACTCACTGTGCACTATGTTGTTTCATTTACCTGGAAAACTTCAGTAACCAGCACACAGGAGCTGGCAAATTCACCTCTTCACGGGGTTCTCGGTGGCCCTGCTGCAGACACACTCCTGAGGGCAAGTAGACGGTGATGCAGCACAAGAGAGAGGGTCAGGAACGGGGAAGCAGCGGATGCGGGGATTCAGAGGCTGCGAGGCTGCCGTGCTCATTTAATGGTTGTTGCTGAGGCTCTGGACCGCAGAGTGTCTGCACGGTCATTTTGATTACCAAAGTGATGAAAGCTACAACCAATTGGATGCACGGTTGACTTCTGCGAGCCATGCCTTGCACGGTACGTGTTATGGTGCACCCTGGGACAGACAGCAGATGCAAGCCTGGAACACGTATGGAAACGAGCTTCACTCCTACTAACTCCCACCGGGTGCTTATGAGGGTAGCGCACCTTTGGGCCAGCGTCTTAGGTGAGGTCAGATCTCTCTCGAGGGTGCTAATTGATTTTCAGTGGCAATCTTTGCTTTATTCACAGACTGGTCTTCTGAAATCTTCCTAAAGGAATGTGAGAAAAACAAACTCAGTTTTTGAAAGATTCAATAAATAACAATGAGCAGACTGTCTCATATGGATGATAGATGCTCATGGTATACACACACTTACCATACAGAACAACATTATTAGTTGCACAGGTCTGCAGTCTGTACATGTTCATAGATATAAAAGCATCAAATTTAAAATTTTTCTATCTTGAAAGACACTACAGTCTGAGTGGAACTAAGATCTCAGATAAGGACAAACCAATAATGTAATCCTGTTTCAATTGAAAATAGGCCTCTCTAGAGCCTTTAAAATATAAAGCTCTATTAGAAAAGCAAACTGACTTATCCAAAACAGTAGGTGGCTACAAATAACTGATAGTGATTAATTTTATAAACTCTAATGTTTACAGAAATTGCATTTTCAAAATTGAAAACGAACTGGGCTAATTTACAGACTTTCAGTGTCCTCATCAAAAAATGATCAGTGTAATTATCTATCTATCTATCTATCTATCTATCTATCTATCTATCTATCTATACAGACTTAACTCAACTTAGCCGACTCACAATGGAGACATAAGAAAATATTGTTGTGTACCACAAATAGCATTTTATGAATTAAACTCAAAATAAGGAAAAGAAAATTAGATCGCTGTGAAGAAGTGCATTTCAGAGTTGTCTTTTTCACAGATACTGCTATAAAGTTAAAAAACAAACTTTCTAAATGCTTGAAAAATGAGTAGCAAGCAAAAGAATAAGAAACAACATCAATCTTTCTCTAGATATATGGAGGAGAATTTTGAATTTCCAGTGTAATCTAAATCATGCTTCTCACAAATTCTATTTTCAAGTATGAACTTGAGGAGAAAAAGAAATTCTAATAGGACAAAAGGAAATATCCATATTATTCTCTTCTGTCCTGTAAATAATAGAATCTTACTTCATATAAGATAAAATTCAATAAAGTCTTCATCTTTAAAGAAATATGTAATTTTTGTGAACAATATTTAAGTTTCATAAACATTAGTATTGTCTAGCACCTTGAAATGCTTCTTCTGCTTCCCATTAGCTGTGTTCCAAGCCTTTCTTCACCGATCACTGTACAGTTACGTTTATTATTGATGTTGATTTGTGGAGGGGATACGCAGCTGAAGTGGACAAGGAGGACAGAATCTGAGAGAGACAAGGAACAGAGTGTAGCTGATTTAAGTAGTGCAAGGGGTGGAGCCATTTCGTCCATGGCCAAGGGTGAGGCACATGCCATATCTTTGGCACAGAAACACAGCGTTTGTGTGGCTCACATTTGTGCTTCCTTTGTCATAGATTTGTGAAAGTATTTAAGCAAATAATTAATTAAGAATAATCTCAGCATCACTAGAATAATAATGATCTGGCACTGTTATGGGTTCTGGTAGCTTGAGGACTGGTTGGGGTCAGGTGGGGGGTCAAGAGGCTGGGAGAAGGGCAGCCTCTGAGGGTGCATTGGTGGAAGGCACCTGAAACGGCAAACCTTGAGCTCTACTGGATGGTCACAGATGAGTTCAGTCCAAGCCTGACCATAAGGGACCTGGTCAGGGTGTCCCGGATTTCGGAAGATGACTTTCTGGAACCTGGTAAGCAAGAGTAAGGTTAAAGCAGCCTTCTGGAGGCTTAGTGGTCTTGGGAAAGGATTGCCATGTCAATTACAATAGATTAGGAGCTTTCCAGGGGAGACAGAGTCCCTGTACCCAGAGGCTCACTGTCTGAAATCCTGAAAATGATTGGGGACACATTGTCGGTGTGACAAGGATGCAGAAGCAGAAGCAGAGTGAGCCATCGTGACAAGGACAAAGACAGACACAAAGCATGAAATAAATACCACGTACCAGAGACTGCCGGCTACTGTGATGGTCTGGAGCCGAGTCTTGGGGATCGTGCTGAGTCCAGCTCCTCCAGGGACTCCTCATGAGCACCCACGAACAGAACCAGAACCATCGTACTGCTAAGACTCTTTGCTGAATAATAGTGGAATTTTGGTTTGCGAGGCCAATAAAGCCTTCTTGAGGCTGAGCAACGTCCCTCAGTTAGTCCCTTGAAGAGCACAGGCACTCAGACAAAGTCTCACAATGGGATCCCAGATGAGCCCCCAAATGTACAGGGTTCAAGTCAAACGGAGACTACGGCCAAAACAGATCAGAATTTAGTGAGCTTTATTAAGCCGTCCAGCGGCTAGCCAGATGCACTCCATACAGGGAGACATCCCACCAGCCCTGCAACGGAGCTAACTACAGTCTTTTATAACCCAGCTGCAAGCAGTTTGTGCCTAGGAGGTTCACAGCTCCTAGCCATAACGGGGAACTTTCCCCAGATGGAGCCTGTTACAAGATACAGTTAGGGCGGAAACATACCAGCTGTGCACAACACCAGGCTGCTGAAGCATCTGCACTTGAGCCAGGAAGAGACACTCAAAGAGCTAGAGGTCGCTGCAGCTTTGCCCAATAGAAAAACTGTAAGAGCCACATTGATTTTCAGGGTAGATAACAGGAAACCATTTTAGTGAGGACACAGGGTTCCCCGCTAGTAATTCCCCACAAAATTCAGTTACCTTCAGCCAATACAGTCTTGAATCTACCAGCACCCTGTAACAGGTACTGCAGGCAATCATGGTCAAGATTGACGAAGACTCTATAAAGTAGTGGTTCTCAATCTGTGGGTCATGACCCCGGCGAGGGTCGAATGACCAAAACACAGGGGTTGCCTAAAGCCATTCCAAATCATAACTGTAGCAAAATTACAGCTTTGAAGTAGTCACCAAAATTGTTTTTTGGTTTGGGGTCACTGCAACATGAGGAACTGTATTGCGGGGTCACAGCATTAGAAAAGTTGAGAACCACTGCGTATAAGGGGCTTCATGATATATATATATATTGCAGAACTACAGAATACTTAGCAGAACTACAGAACACTTAACGATGACAAAACTTAAGCCTTGATGTATTAGAATAGCTCTGAGATTTTCAATTCTCTTCTACTATCATTCTATATTTAAGTAACCAGGAACTACAAATTTAACAGCCACTTATGAATGACACACAAATTGAAGGAAAGAGATTTGAGCCCATTTCAACCTCACATTACCTATTTATTTCTTTTAACAAAATACGATCGATGTTAGAGATTTTTTCCTGAGTTAGTAGGCGAGGCATTACATTTTAATGATTAAACAGACATGCTGTTTTATAGTATAGAACAATTGGGGATTCTAGGAAGCAGTTGGTATCTCTCGGGTGTTCTTAAGATTGGGCCAAAACTCTGATGAAGTATGTGCTGTTCAAATTCCACTTAAAAACTGTGATAAGGATTAAATACGGGTTGACCTGCTCTTGAAAATCATTTCTGCTTCACATGATCACGCAAATGAACTGGCAGCCCCAAGGTCTGAGGTTATCGAATGTAGCCTCAATGACCTCATCCCGAAACCTAAAATTCTGAAACATCATCTTCAGTGTCTCAGCGTATTGTGCTTTCTTCCCAAGTTTTTGAACTTCACTGAGAACATGTGTTATGACCTGGGCTGGGAACCAGCAGCTGAGTAGAGAGAAAGCGGAAGTCTGCATTTGTGTTTCGCAAGCAGGACCCCTCTCAAGCAGCTGGCTCAGGCCCTCCTGGCTGGCCTCTGAGGACAAAGCTGATATGCAGAATGGAACCTAAAAGGCTTCAGAGATGAATGAACGAGTTTGTCAAGGAAGTGGAGTCGGGTGAAGAGCCTCTTGGATAGGATGAGAGCTACATTGCCATAAATACATATTTCTACAGAACCAAGTCCACATTCATCTTAATTTTTAATAGAAAAGGAAGACGATATCTGTGTATTTTTCTAGCGAGAAAAAAATACATGATTTGTAAGTGGGGAAAGTGGCAAATATATTATTAACTTCTTGAGATATGAACAACCTTTAATAAAATATTGAAATATATGTGACTTCGCATGAAATCTCATCAATTTTACGCTTTTATCCATCCTTTTTCTTCCTGAATTACTGACTCAATGTATTAAACTATTGACTCCACTGAGCTCAGTTCTTGGTAGCACTTATAAATTTGGTCCAATGTCTACATTTTATCACAAATTGATAGGCATAAGTTATTTCTTTTCTCTAAGATAAAAAAGGTTGGGATTCTTCTGAGAAATTACAAACAATCTTTCATCTGCACAGACAGGAATTTGAAAACACAGTTTGTAAACCTTGTTCTAACTCTCAGACATAACTTATTTCCTATTAGCTTTATACTAATTTTCTTTTACATTTTGAACATTTACTTTAACTTAATATATTAGCTTATTTCGTTACAGTACTGAAAACCAGTAGACTTTTAAAAATCAGCTGAGCTGGAGATTGACCATATGTTTGGGACTGCAGCAAGGCCAGCCCTGAAAACGCTGCACACTAGAGCAAGCTCTGCACACAAGTCGTCGGGAGTAGGGCGAGCCAGTGACAGGGATATGGCTGCAGGAGGCAGACTGCTTAAGCAGATAGCCTCTAGCTTAGTGGCATAATGGCAGGCATCGGGGCTCAGTGCTCCTCCCTGGTACTACGGCACAGGCCTCTCTGAAGAGGTTTTGCTTCCAGCATTCTCAGCAGGACCCGGAGTCCTTGCACTCTGAGCTGCACTGAGTACTTCTCCCCTTTTATTGGATATAAACACGAATGCAGACGAAGCTGGGCAGACAACGCCCCTTAGAGAGATCGGATCCACCAAGTCCCAGAACTCTTCTGTGTGTCTTTTTTTTTTTAATTTTGTAAAATAATTTATTTATTTGGTACAGGGTCTCACTACGCAGCTCATGCTCTTAGCGATCCTCTTATCTCAGCCTCTGCAGTGCTGGGATTCGAGGTGTGGGCCATCATACCTGGATTTGAAGCCTAGCACTACATGCCTGGAGTTCCAGGGATGGCATGGCATGCCATGTGGTGCCAGAGGTTGAATCCAGGTCCTTGCACTTGCCAGGCAGGTGCTTAGACAGCCGAGCTCTCTCCCGAGCCCATGCCTTATTTTTTCCCTGTCTCCCAGTGCTCCTTGTCAGGACACGGCTGGCTCTGAATGCCACACCAGTGTAAATGAATCCGATTTTAAATGCATCACCAGAGCATCATAAACAGTAGAAAGATTCTGAACGCATTAAAGACAATCAGACAAATTAATTAGGAGGCAAATAATTTCAGAGACAGTCTTAAATACTGAAAACAAAAACAACAACAAAAAACTAGATACCTCAGTGATTAGGCCCGGAATAGTTTTATAAGGCTCAAGAAATCTTTGCAGTGTAAATGAAAGTCAGATAACACGAAATCCCTGCAACACAAAAAATCCATTTTGTGTTTGGAGTGTATTTAGTGACAATATTAAGAGTGCATGTTGTGGAGGCCAAATGCGTGTGTTTGGGTCACTGTCTGTCACTTACTAGCCATGATATCCCGAGCAAGATGGGCAGCTCCACGGTGCGGAACGTCTTTGTGTCCAAGAGACATTATGCATCCCACCTCTTCCAGGTGCTCAGGGGACAGAAGTGTCAGGGACTTGCAGTATTGAGGAAATCATTGCGTGCCTGGACAGGGCTGCCTCAGAACTGGGAACTACTGCCCTGCAGTCCCTGCCCACAGACGTGGTCTCTTCCCTAAAGCCATGCTTTCAATGCTGTTACTTTTCTTTTGCCTTTGAGTTCTCTGATCTTCTACTTCAAGAACATAGCTTTAAGAAAGGAAACCCAGCAACCTTTGCTACACGGCTCAATAAGTCCCTTCCCTCAAGTTTTGCTTCTATCCTCATTTTCAGAGACTCCAGTGGGCAAATTCTTTCACTTTTTTTTTTTTTTTCAGTACCAGGGATTGAATTCAGGACCTTGTGCTTGTCAGACAAGCACTTATTTCACTGAGCTATCTCTGGGCCCCAGTGGGTAATTTCATGCATTAGAGAGAAGAGCATCTTTGGCAAGTGAGGTCAGGGGTGAGAAAAGCAGTTTCTAGACGGAAAAGATGCAAACTCGTACTCAGAGTCCTGGCAACTCTGTGGTAGAAGCAGCTGACTCATCTTTTGATAATAAAGTAAAGATGCGTGCTGCATTTAGTAATTCAATTGATGGATAAGCTTATCTTTTCTTTGCTGCTCGGAATGGGACTAAGCATAAAGATGTGTTTTCCAGGTCTTCTAAAAATGACTGAGCATTAGAGTTTATAGTTGCATGGGATTTAATGCAGTGAGTATTATCTATTCTCTAGCAGCTCACCGTTTCCCGATCTTCTGTCCCTCTGCAGCTATTCTGGGATGTTGCCCTTGCAGGAGTCCGCGGTCCCTGCGCACACCTGCAGCCGTCTACTCTAAGAGCGTGAAGACCGGACCCCTTCCCTTCCCTGGGCTCTGCCTTAAAGCTCAGATGTTTTGCTTCCCTCGAGAGGCTGCCTCCCCTTACTGGAAGTTCTCAATTGTCGGCTTCTCTTCTCGTCCTGTATAAACTGGATTGAAGTTGTCTTCCCTTGGACACTTCCTCTACTAGTTAGCGCTTATGAGTCTTAGCAAACCTTGGGCTTCTGTTCGGAACGCTCGCGCCTGCGCGCTAAGCCTGGGTGGGTCGTCGTCATTCCCGTCCCCCTCCCCTCGCTTCCGCCGTCTTCCCTAGTAACAGTCATATTCATATCGTTCACGGAGGATTCACCCACGCGCTGACGGCAGTGAGGCTGCTCCCCTGGATCCACACCAGATCTCCACCGCAGGAATGCCGGGCGTATGGCAAGCGGCTTCCTATCTGTCTTCTTCCTGGCCTGAAGCTCCGAAGGGCAGTGTCTCTCTTTGCTCTCTCTCTGCATCACTCCACTTACAGCATCTATGGGAGCCCACGTAGGACAGTAGCCGAATCAGTGTGCTCAGTTGAGCAGAATGGGGCGGATCTTCTTTCTGGTCTGTGATCAATTATTGATTATTATGAAAAAAAAATCATTGATTTGTGTGTCTTTCAATTTCTGTTACTATGTTAAATAACTAAGACAATTATCTTAAAAAGAAGAAAGATTTGTTTGTCGTATTGGAGGTTTTAGGCCAAGCCTGACTGGCTCTACGGCTTGGGGAGTGCCAGGCTGTCACTCTCTAGGGAGTCACAAAGCAAGGGAGGCCCCATTCACATCCTGATGGAAAAGCAAGAGAGAAGAGATAAGAATGGGTTTCCCATACCCTCTTATCGTGTCACTTCCTGTGACCCGAACTCTACCCTTGGACTTCACATTTTAAATCTTCACCATTCTCCAGTAAGTCCTCAGGCAGAGGACTGAGCAAACCACCCAGTCCACAGAATATTTGCTAAAAGGGTCTTTGTACATTATTCATTCTTTGAAGAAACACATAATAAGGAAGAATATTAATAAACTCATTGATTTTTTTATGTTTAATTAGAAAATGAACTGTGCTGGATTAAATAATAGTTCATAGGCTCTTCTTACTAGTCTAGCAATTTACAGAATGTTTTGCCAGACTAAATGAAAACCTGAGAATTAATTAACAACTTCATGCATGACACAATGTTTTCTGCAGTCTACTTGGTTAAATATTCCATAACATTTTTAGAGGTTAATACCAAAGAGCAAATAAATTTGGAAAATGTACACATTATCCTTTCTTGGTGATGTGCTACTTCCATTCATTTATTCAAGGTTTTGAGAAGTTTGCAATAAAGAGATGCCTAACTTTCAAGACAGATTTCACAAGCTTTTTGTTTTTATTTATTATTATTAGCAGTAGTATTGTGTGTGTGGGGGGAGACTGGGATTTGAACTCAAGACCTTGCTCTTGCCAGGCAGGCACTTGTGCCAAAGCGCTATCTCCTCAGCCCCTTCACAAGATTTTTACACATTCAAGTGTCCCACCAATATTTCTCAGAAAGCACCACTGAGAACATTGATCTAGTTACATGATTTATCATTTTCGTGTACATCCTGAGGAAGAAAAATAGAACTTTTTGGAATATTATTCTTGGGCCAGTGAGATAGCTCAGTGGACCTTTGGCAAGTGCAGGGGCCAGGGTTCGATCCCTGGTCCCAAATGCCACACCAGCACCATCCCTGAGGCGCTCAGAGTCCAAGCATGGTGCGGCCTGCCTGTAATCTCAGCTCTGGGAGGCTGAAAACTGGAGGATTACTGGGAGTCTGAGCTGCATAGTGAGTCCTGTACCAAATACATAAATGAAAAAAAGTATTCTTTTCCAAGCTCTGTCTCCTATTGTGGAATTTATTAAAATCAAACATATAACACAAAAGTATCCTTGGAAGTTTTTAAGTGGGTGAGATAATAAACTGAAGGGTGGGATTGGAAGAACCAGCCCAAAGGGAAAGCAGGAATAGTGGACTGAAGAATGATCGCCTTTCAAGAGGTAACGCCTCAAGGGAAAGAGAGTTGCAGGAATAAGGAAAGCAGGGTGAAGAGGGAGCTCGGCTCGACCTGGAAGGTACATGCGCTTTCTCACACACAGAACAGCATTGATGCTACAGCGTGCTCTGGCTCATCTTCCTCGACCACGCTTCACTCCAGCAGGTCCAGACCCATCGCCGTAATCACGGTGCTGGAAACGATGGGACCCCTATGGAGGCAGCTTAGAACGCTATGCATCAAGGAAGCTTTCACAACACTGAGTCTAAATATCCACCTGTGTTTGAGAACGTATTTCAAATCTTGGTCAGGTTGACCAGATGGAACTTAAGAGGAGTGAAATCCTCACATATTTCAGCAAATAGTGGGTTTTTTTTTTTTTAAGTCCTATGGAAGCTTTGGAATTGCTATATGTAGTATTCCACATGGTAAGCCTTGCTAACGCACAAAGGAGAGTTTCTTTCATCAGAGATATTTTCCAAGAATTATAAGAACTTTTTTTAATTGATATTGGCAGTGCTTTGAAAGTAACAAAGCTTCAAAGCACAGCCCATGTAGAGGGTGCAAAGAAGAAGCAGAATCTAGTGAACATTGCATGATCAGGAAACAATGTTGAGGGTCTGTATCAGAGGGCGGTTCTGTTATTTAAAAAGCGATTTCAACAACAGTGCAAGCGATTTCAACACCCTCCTAGAAATGGAGTCAGCCTTAAAACTACAGCTTGCACTGTGATTTTCCACTGGCTTAACATAAACAGGAGCATGGGTTAGGTGCAAAAAACATTTGTTAACCAAACATCTCTTGTTGAGCTGAGTGGCAGGCTTTGGGCTAAGAAATGAGAACATATACGTCATTCTGTAGGTGTGCTTCTAAGCCCAGAATAGTAGTCTCCACTGGGAAGCACAGGAGGAAAAGCAGAACAGCAAGGACTTGTAGGATATATTCCCTGGCAAATGAATGAAGTGTTCCTATTTCAGATTGATATGGGCCAGGGGAAAAAAATAGAGACATATTCACATAATACATAATCCTAGGCACAAATAAATAAGAAGACTGGGAAGAAAAGAGAAGATGGATTTGAACAGAGAAAAAAAAAATCAAACTGCGAGACCCTGAGGAGGATGGGCTGTGCCCTGCAGTGGAAGTACTCGCAGACAGAGCGCTCTGAGAGGAGGCAGCACCCTGCTCTCTCAGTTGCCTGCCATAAGGTGAATATGGATACGTGGTGAGGGCAACGAGAGAAACAGCCCAGCTCGGTGGCTCCAAGTCACATTTAGTAATGTGAATGTTAGGCATAAATTACTTGTCCTCGGTGGAATGCTGCCTGTAGGCATTGTGTCAATTGCTTCCTATAGGTTACATTTATTTCTTCTTAGTTTCTATCTTTATAAAGTACACAATTTATTTTAAACTTATTTTTAAGGAAATTTTAAGAGAGTCAAGAATTAGAGAAATGCAAGATCATATATCTCTTTAAAAAAAAAATTGTATCGCCGTGCCATTTCAGCCTGAAGCCCATCCATTTCTCCGCTGGCTGGAGAGAGCAATCAGTTGTTTGACATCGAGACTGGAGAGCAACTGCCCACCGATCATGCCTGCAGTCTCCCAAATAAGAGGACAGCAGTAGTCCCCATAATTTTTGTCATGCCTCATAAAGATAGAACTTGGAGAACTAGTTCAGAAAGTGGAAAGAACGAGGGGATAAATGTGTTGGTTTCATTTTATCTCTTAAATAAAATAATCAAGAGGTATGATTTGGGACTCCAGGGGCATCAAAACGCTTTAGCAGAATTCATGATTTTCTGGGAGCTGAGAAAAAGAACTTATCCGTGTGGCTCATATTTCTTTTCTGTCCTTTTCTTTTTAATTTTTTTTTTTGTTTTTTTTGTTTTTGTTTTTGTTTAGCACAGGGTCTGTAGCGGACTACACAGAGTGTACTAGTAGTGAACCTCCTGTTTTCAGCCTCCCAAGCCCAGGCTCAGTCCCCATCTCAGCACACCCTGGAGGGGGGGCCAGTGTGGCATAACAGGGAATTAAACCTGGGTCACTGTGTCTGTCTGAGCAGGTGCTTTAATCCACTGGCCTATCTGGCCGGCTCTTTTATTTGAATTTCAAACAGGAAGGGGAGACTGAGGAAGTGGGCTCCTGAGCAGGACCCTGGGAGTTCACGCATAGATGCACCCAAGCAGTAAATTACATGAGGTAGGAGACTGCGTTACTGCCAGATAGACACTCGCTGCGGGAGTGAGATGCCCGCAGTTCCAGTCTCTGTTGAGCACACTGGGGCTGGCGTCACGCGTCCTTAGCTGTGACTTTGCCTTGTTCTTTGAGGTGTCAGGGCCTCACAGGGCCCGACAGACCCCAGCCAGGAACAGAGACTCATAGGGATTCACTGACTGTCAGTCCATTGCCCATCTCCAGATGAGGGGACTCGGGCCAGGATCAATTCACATGCAAAAGCAGAAAGTCAGTGATGAACTGTAAGTCCTGCTCAGAGCCACTTCGTAGCGGTCTCCAACGGAGAACAAGTTCTAAAAGGTTTTGTTTCGTTTTCTTGCCTTTTCAGCTCTGTAGATCGCACCACTGGGATGGGGAACATTGGGGATGGACCGGGACACCTGCTAAGTTGATAGACACTGTTTCATGCATTAAAACTTTTGGGCTATGCTCACATAGAAATAAGGCATGAACGCAATATCTGTATAACGTTAAGAGAGGATAAAATTATTTGGGAAATGTAAACATTTATAAATTAATATTTTTCTAAGCATCCCCTCTCCTTCGCAACACACTGACTCCACTGTTCTTTCTTCCTTCTGATAGAGCTTTGGAAGTCTTGTCTTCACGAGGTATGATAAAAATTATGGGGAATACCACTGTCAAGAAGCATCAATAGAAGACCACGATGGTGCGTCCTCACCGACCTTACTCACCAGATCTGGCATCCTGTAATTACTCGCACAACTCCACTGTCAGAATGACTGTGAAAGGTACAAGAGCCTTCTCAAGCAATCCTGGGCACAGAGGCTACCATGGCAACACCGAGGCACTCCTGCACGAAAACGTCCAGAACTGCTTCAGAAAATGGAAAAATCAATGGCGCGGGTATGTTCAAAGTAGGAGATGTCTCAATTCATGCCAATGTCTTTACTGCAGCACATTCTAAAAATTTCAACTTTTCCCAGGCTTTGCGATTACTCTTATGGATGTGGATAGCTTTCATTAAAAAATAAATTCCAATAAACATCCAGAGTTTAGAAGATAGTATGTAACTATAAATGTAGATTTGGAAACTGTGAGCATAAACATTGTGGTAGGTCAGAGTTTATTTCTATTTCTGAGCCAGAATCCCAGCATCATAAAAATGGCAAGAAGAAGAGTGGGGCGCACCAAGGAGCACAGGTGTGAGTCCTCCGCCAGGGCAGCCCCTCCACTGTCCTCCTTGGAGATGTCAACAGAGTATCTCTGAACTTCTGTTAAGACAGAAGGAATGAGCTTTTGATTTTGTCTTTTCTTGGGGATTGTTACTGAATGATTTCTGGTAGCATTACATTAGCTGCTCGCTTTTGTCTGTCTTTGGTTTCTTTCTAGAGTCTTTAAAATTGCCTTAATTACCTAAGTGCATCACTTAATAATTTGACAAACTTTTGTGTAATTCAAACTTTTAAATGACAGTTGAAAATAATATTTTAAATCACATTTTTCCTCCACTAAAATATTCAATTGGATCACATAGTCAAACTTCACAATGTTAAATTACAGAACAATCTGAGCAGTGTTTGACCGTATTTTTATCTATAACAATTCACATCAAGGTAATTTTTAATGTAGATAAATATATTGCTTAGGTTGTATTATAGTATGGGGTATTGCAAGGGGAATGATGTGATACAGGACACTAAATTATAAGATTATTTTATAATAGTCACCCAAAGAATCACTTATAAAAGAGTGTAGAAATTCTATCCATGCGCTAAAGACCAAAGAATCCATCCGAGGGCCTGCATCCCATAGCAATGCCCACCCAACCTAGATCCAACTGAGGCCTAGAGCCCATGACAATACCTCATGATGGCCTGTTTTTGTTGTCTGCTGGGAATGCCCAATGGTCAGCGGTGGAAGTTCGGAAGTCCGTGGCAGCAGGCTGAGGGACCTGCACTGGAGCCAGGAAGCAATGCTCGAGGTGTGAAGCAGAGCTCGCTTGCAAGGTACTGCAACCCCACTCAGCTCCAGGGAGGTCTCAAATTCCTCCAACAATGAAAACAGCCAGGCTCCTATCAGTAAAGCCCATGCAACAAGCTTCTTCAGAAGACGCAGTAGTACTTCATCTTCTTCTATGGAGGCAGAAAGTAATGTTCAAAGCAATGGCCACAGCTCCACCAAAGTGAACTGTAGCCATTACCAGGACAACAAGGTCCCAGCTTCCTTTAATAATAGGTTCATCAGGAAAGCCTGCATCATGAGGGCCACCAAAGGAACCAATCGAGGCCCCAGGAAAGCCAACAAAGCCAACAGCTCACAGTCGCTTCCCTACAACTCTTCAACTTCCTCTCCAGTTCTGCCTTTTATGATACCAGCAGCAATCTTCAGGCGGGTCCACCACGCCCAGCACCACACTGCTTCAGTTCTCCTGAGTGATACATATTGGCCAGCAGTTGTCAACCCACCACAGGATGTATGTACTTTCAAATGTAGATATAACCATATGCAAATGCACGAGTTACATCACTATGTCTGAGTTGAACATATTCATCGAGTCACTCTACAATAATCTGAACAATATGTAGACTTAACTTAGCTCTAAACATAGAAAACCACATATATTTCACTCCTGAAAGCTGCTAAGTGCATTTCTCTCAGGAGCCTTGGTAACAGGCTCTGCGGGTTTGGGGGTGCGGTACAATCCTATACCAAACTCTCTAATTAACTAATTAATGATATCCAGGCCCTGTCTGATATCATCCAAGATATTCAAGACCAAATAGACTCCCTAGCGGAGGTAGTCCTCCAAAACAGGAGAGGGCCAGATTTTCCAACAGCAGAGCAGGGAGGAATCTGCTTAGCTTTACAGGAATGCTGCTCTTTCTATGCAGATAAATCTGGCATTGTTCGAGACAAAATAGAGAGACTCCAAGAAGATTTAATAAAGAGGAGTAAGGAGATGTTCCAGACTTCTCTTTAGAGCACGTGATACACGGGAAAATAGCAGGGAGTGGGAAAATAGAAACCTAACTAGAGGTTATCGCGAGATGAGGCTGTCGTGAGATGATGATGTCATTACAAAATGGACGCCAGCAGTTTGGGCTCCCACACATTTCCCTACAGGTTTCATTCTACATTGTTCAACAACAACTTCAGCTCATCAGTTATCATGAACTTAGGGTCTTACTTTGGTGATATTGTTGGGGCAGAGCCCTGTCCTGGCCTCTTCTGTCCTCTCCCTCATTCATTTACTATCTCACCGGAGAATCTGAACAGAGGAACTGGTCAGCAGTAGCATCAGTGCCCACTATCCCTGGGGCTTAGGGGTCCAAAAGTGGAAATTCTTTAGCAGAAACCACATCACTAGGGCACTCTGGGAGACAAATCACAGGAACGAGCTTCTCGTCTCAACCGATTTCTCAGAAGAAGAGTGTTGTAAATTGGAACATTCATGCTATCCCCAGGCAAAAGCACACTCTAAAATGTATCTTTTATTAACAATGAAGGTAATATGGAGACACAATAGAAAAAATCGAAGACAGGAAAAAGGAGAAAAATACTTTATTTTTGGTCTTTCTTATTACCTTAAGACTCTGGGTCAGATTCTTGGTCAACTTTGTACATGGAAATTCTACTGCAGTCATTTAGGAGAAGTTGGCAAAACAATATTTATTAGCCCTAAACTTTTTCACTCTTTGTCATCCGTTTCAACACTAAGGATGCCCAGGTAATGCAAAACGGTTTTCAGGATTTATGGAGAATTCTCCTTGCCAGCTTTCACAATGCCCAGCTCCAACTCCCCTCGAGTGACGTTTAGAACTCTTCAGTCTATATCATCTCAGCCTCCAGGAGAAGCAGAGCCCTGAAGATCGCCTTCTGGTGAGATTGTGTCCCAAGCCTGGACTCCAGCACACCCTCCACCCACGTGGGCTCTTCCTCAATGATGGAAACAAAAGCGAGCTACACTTCATCAGCGTTTGAAGATACTGATACGCAGTCCTCTTACAGAAAATTTACCTCTAATCCTGAAACTGGAAAGTCCCTGGAATCACTGAAAAACAATACCTGGCTTTTTTTGGGTATGTGTGGTAAGACTTGTGCACAAAGTTAATCATGTGTACTGATCCTTAACACAACGAAAGGATCTTAAATGTTGAAGGCAAAACAATACTGAGCTAATGTGGGACAGACTCTGCCCTGGGAGCTGAGCCCTAGGAGTTGGCCTCTGGCTCTGAGGCTGGGCTGGCATCAGAGCGGGCACCATTCAGCCATACAGTCTGCGGTCCTTTCCAGTTCTCCCTCCCATTCTAATTCTGCCTCTTAGACCTTGCTATGCTCCACAGTGATGCATCCTGAAGGTGTTTTCTTATGACTTGAGACAAGCACCTGACGGGAAGGCCAAGTTGAAAGTCCTACCTCCTCACTGAGGGACTTACTAGAACCTGCTTTAGTGACAATATTGTTTCATATACAATGATATTTCTTCATTTTTTAATTTGTTAAGTGCTTGTGGTACAGGAGAATGTTATCTTTTGTGACTTCTTAAATTCTACACCAGATATTTTCTAAAAAAATCTGTGCATCTAATCCTAGAACTAAGGAGAGAGAAAAAAAAAAAAAAAAAAGGGGGTGGAATCACTATGAATCTGAGCTGCATAGTGAGACCCTGTACAAAAAATAAAAATAAAAATCTGTGGAATTATGTGAGAGTGTAGCATAACTTCATTTGTGTTCTGGATACTGAGTGAGAAAACAGTATGGGATTTCCTTCCTTCAGAGAATTTGTATTTTGCAGAAATGAAAGCTAATGTGTGAAATTAAAGAAATCTGATGAGTTTTGAATTCAGTAAGAATTTAGGGAATAGCAAAAAAAAGAATTTAGGGAATGGTGAGGCATTTGACTAGGAATAATTTTATGTTTTTGTATAACTTAGATACAGCTAGCATAGATACAGGGAAGAGAGGGCATGTCCTTCTTGGAGAACATTCTTCCCAGAACAAGAAAGACTGCAGTTGAGTTTTCAAAAATGAACACCCCATTAGATAGCAAATGATGACGTATCTTCTAATTTCTAGTCAAAGGCAGTTATCAAAATATAGAAAATATATGCTTATTAAGATGCAAAGTGAAAGTGTGATTTATACATGTTTTCTGATCTCTCTATTGCTATAATTTGAAATAGTGCTCTGTGATTCATTGTGCTTCTGCATTATTTATTTGCTTTTTATTCTTGCTCACGGCTAGACAGTAAATATTCTGTTCTCCAAATATCTTTGGAAAAAAAAAAAAACATTTAGGGCTTGTTGGTAAAAAATAAAATAAAATAAAAAGCGTTATAGGCTAAAATCTGATAATTAAAAAATATGACATGCCTAAAAGATTATTATTTGTATACTACCAATGCACTCAACAGTATGTATTCCCTCTAATGGAAATTGATGATAGCGTGACAGGAAGAGAAGCCTTTCAGATGCTTGCAACCTTGCTATTTTCAAAGCGGCACAAATGTGTTCTAATTTGTACACCCCATTGTTTGTCACACCACATAGCTTCAGTGCTCTGGCACTGAGCTACAAAGCTTTTTGCTGAAGCACATTTTAATTTTGTTAACCCCAGGCAAGAGCAGGGATAGGATGAAGTGTGATCGCAGATGGCAGGATGGTGATAAATACGCAATTCAAACAGCCTTCTGAGTGGTGGACAGCTTCCTGTCGAGCTTGCCTGGCTCCCAGTCCTGGGAGCCCACAGGGCTGCCTCATTCATCACCAGCATCTCAGGGTGATCTGTTCTGACGGGACACCGCGTGGGCTCCCTGGGTGCAGTGGTTCTGGCCGGCCTTTCATTTCACTTCCTTCTCTGGCTCTTGCCTACCATGAAAGACTACGAGAAGAGAGAACAGGGATTAGTGGTCCTGCTTCACATGGTATACAGCATTATACACACTTTGCCTTACTGAAAACTTGAGAAAGAAATTCACTAAATGACACTGAAATCATCTACAATTGTAAATCATCTACAATTCTAAACTAGCAACTGGTGTTCTATGTTAATCTTTCCACTAATTTTAGGAAGAACATAAACTATTAGACCACATACTAGTATCATCTTTGCTTAAACTAAATACTAATCCACTAACTAATAAGAATCCACTAAATTGTGAAAACTCATTCTTTACAATATTTAGAGAAGAACTAAGTATAATGTATAAAATACAAAAATAATCTGTTCTCTATATTTTGTGTCTACTTTTCAAAACTCATCACTTACCTTTGCATTTTGTCCTGCCATCTCAACCCTTTGAGTGACTTCAGTCTTTATAGGCGAGAGTGAAAGCCTCTACAGGTTTCTCAGTGGAAACTTGCTATTCCTGAAAGGAAATATAAAAATAAACCATTTAGTCAATGCTCCAGTATTTTGTAGTTTCACACTCCAAATAATCACTCATTTTAAGACACTGTATGTGAGGATATGTGTGAGTGAAGGACATTTGTTTACTGAAACTGAAAGTGACAGAAAAATCATAAAATAATTTTAATTACTAGTAACAAAATCAAAAAAGTGGGTAAACAAACATAAATTACTTTTATGTCACCAATAATAATAGGTATAATTGTGTAGGGACAGCAGATAAAAGATGATAAAAGAACACATTTATTTTCAGAAATTGAAAAGGTAGCTTTATGTGAAAAGCTGAGATATAAGGGATTATAAGAGATGTGGCTAAATTATGTCAGTGTATTTGATAATTTAAACGAAATGGATCAATTTCAAAGAAAATAAATCATGCAAAAATGACTTACGAAAAAGAAGTTTGATACTTGATTCAGTAGCTTAAGATTTTATCATTATAAGATCTTAAATCTGGGGCCAGGAAGGTACCTCAGTAGAATAAGTGCTTATTTGGTAAGGACAAGGTCTTGAGTTCAATCCTGAATCCTGAGTACAAAAAAAAAAAAAAAAAAAAAAAAAAAAAAAAAAAAAAAAAAAAAAAAAAAAAAAAAAAAAAAAAAAAAAAAAAGAGAGAGAAAAAAAGAAAAAAAACTTAAATCTTTCTGTTTCTCTGATGAGTTACAATAGACATTTTAAATTCAGAAAAAGCCAGGTGTGGTGGTGCACGCCTGTAATCCCAGCACTCGGGAGGCTGAGGCAGGAGGATTGGTCTGAGTTCGAGACCAGCCTGGGCTACAAAAGTGAGTTCAAGGCCAGCCTGAAGTGCATAGTGAGACCTTGTCTCAAAAAGACCAAAAAAAAAAAAAAAAGAAAAAAACATTGTATGATATGAAAGCTTCAGTATCTCCTAATATTTTGATAAGGGTTGGTTTTTATATGATTACAATAATTAGGACAAAATGGAGAAATACAGACATCTTAGTAAAAAGTGTATGTACATAGTCTAAACAAAATACTAAAAATCTCATCTGTAAATATATGTTTTGCATGATATGATGACATATTAGCAAATGAACCAGGCTCATCCAAACAAATACTACCTGAGCTTCTATGTGGAAGCTAAAGGATGACTTCACACAATTTGAAATTCAGTAGGGGATAACCAGACCCTGCGGAGGGTAGGAACCTGTGGTCACATTTGGGTGGCTTCAGTAAATAGGATTATATGCTTCAGATTGTCTAGGAGAGTGCATTTTAAATGCTGTCACCACTAGGAAATGATAATCTTTTGGGGAATAAATATGCTATATCCCTGATGGATCATAACTTGAAGTATACGTCTGCCAAAATGTCACATATACTTCATGAATATTATATGTCAATGAAAAATAAAACATCAATAGAGGTTCAAAAATCTGATGGAAAAATTAAAAATTCATCATAATGATGTAAGATAATTACTTTTAATGAGTGTGAGCCGGAATCACTTTCATTTTACAGCTCTTGAGAAAGTGCTGCAAACTCTCCTGCTCTGTGAAGCAGGACAAAGGCGGCACTGTATCCAGCACAATACGGGGGGCCGGGGGGCCTCAGCCATAGCATGACGGAGATGAGCAGAAACTAAACTTGGTCTTGCACATGGAAAATTCAAACCTGGTTTTCCAGAATGATATAATTGCATACACAAAATTAACCTGGAGCTGTGTTACATACTACTGGGAAGTAGAACGAGTGTGTGTGGTATGGAAAATCAGTACCTAAAATACAAAGTACCTACAAATAAATCCAGTGAAATCTTGAAGGATTCAAAGGATGAAATTGTGAAAAATACAGAGATAAATTCATATATATATATATATATATATATATATATATATATATATATATAAAATGAATTGGAAGTCTATGAGACAGACACCAACTCTGCCCATATCTGTCCACATTTATTGACATGTTCAGGGCACTGCTACCATACTAACTTATGCTAAGCTTCTTTTCTCCGCACAAAGCTTTACAAGCTGATTGCAAAGGATTCCAAAATGCTGAAAATAACCCTAGCTCTTTAGAATTAGAAAGTGAACTAGAAAAATGTGCTTTATAATAATTAAGAAAACATAAATAAGATGATTTCTCACAGTGGCACTGCACGTTGATGGCCAGACCTGGAGCACCCTGGAATTTGTTACTCTTATAGCCAATAAAATCTTACAATCATAAGTACAACAGCAAATTCAGCGAACATAAAACACCAACACCTCCATGCATGCACTGAAATGTAATTCATAAACACTATTAATGAAAAGGAAACAGGTCATTGAATGATTACGTATTAGAGTTCTAAGTATGTATGATTCAACACCTGTGAAGTGGGGACAGGGGAGGAGGGGCTTAGCCAGAGGCCTGTATGAAACTGTTAGGCAATGATTGCACATATGCAAATATTATAAAAAGACACAACGCTTTTGGAGAAAAAGATGTATGTTTAAGAAGTACATAAAACAATGCTTTTAATTAGTAGTAATATTCTTTCTCTGAAAATGAGTTGTAAGTAGCTAGTAACATTATTATTCATTAAAATTGTTATCATTATAGTTATTTCAATATGAGGTAAATATATATGTTTATGTACATATACATATATAGTTTTACTGCATTTGTGGGCTTTTAAGAAAGGAATTATTTAGCTCTTGATTGCTGATTTCTAATTTTTATTTTGAGCATAGTTCTACAAGTTTTCATCTTATTCAACTTTTCATTCATCCTACTACAAAACAGAAGTACAATTTTTAAATATTCTTAGAACAAAATGTCAATGGCAGTCTAAGAGCAGTGGGTAAAAATGCATCACAAAAATTAAGCAGATGCAAGCATTCAGCTGGTACCACAGCCTGGGAATGCTTTATGTAGACACAAAATAGTCTTTACCTTCAGTAATTTCATCAGACAAAAACATCTATCTTTCTGCCCGAACAATGCTGGCAGTGATAAAAACTAATTTAGCAGTGAATCTCTGGTGTTATTTATGCAATGTTTAAGGTGAAGTAGAACAGTGTATTGTAATACATTATTCTTAATTTTTTTTCATAATACAAAGAGAAAGGTTAAATGCTGTATAAAATAATCGTAGGTTATTCAAAGAAATGTAGACACACGAATATACGAATAAGGAGGAGCTTAGTGCATTACATTCCACTCAATAAGAGATAATTAAGTTCTACAATACGTACTGATTTCCACAGCTTCAGTGTCAGTGCTAGTTTTAGATTTCAAATTTCAAGCCTCTGTATTGACGCTACACCCAGCATTTTATTTCTTCAAATTCTTTAAAGTACATGTTACAGATTTATTCTTAGTATCCTTAAGGTACTTGGGTAAGCCAGCAGTAACAATATCATGGTAGCAAGTATTAGTGATGGCGTGAAAGGTGCCACAACTCTTCTGAGTGTTACAGCCAGGGTCAGGGTCTGAGTCTAGTTGCATCAGCTATAGCGCTGCTCAGCCTTGGGGCCAGCCAGCACAATTACTTGGCAGTGATGGTGTAGCTTAGCCCTTGAATTGCTCTCACTGCAGAGGTTCCAGTGCTTCCTCTCTGAGGTACACAGAGCTCAGGCACCATGCTTCCGTCCAGAGCCCAGTGGTCGATTCCGCCACTTCCTGAGCTGTGCATTTCTAGTTGCAAAGCCTGGGGGTCCGTGTGACAGAAGTTGCTCAGGGCATAAGCCACAGCACAAGTCCCCTTCTGTACCGGGATCCACGAAGGCCAGCTGAGTCCCTATGAGCCATCTAGTTTTACTAGAATACTGGGGATGTGAACTGTGTTTTTTAGAAAATCAGCTTTCTTTACTCTTTTTGTTTATATTCTTAAAAGCTGTATCCCCTTCATCCTTGAGTTGAATAAGGACAATCAGAATACCTCAAGCTGCCTCAGTTTTGGTAAGCAAGGATCTAAAACGTTCTTTCACTTATAGCTTAGGTTTTCCTTGGCTTGTGCTTTCTGAAGTAGCAGTCCCTTCCCTGTGTCTGGCAGTGCTTCAGCTCAGACAGCCAGTAAACACAACCCAGGGCAGAGAGAAGCAGCCATGGAGGTCACTGTGCTCAGAGTCCTCTCCTCGTGTATAGTGCCCAAGTCAGGAAGAGTTTCTTCTATATGGAACAGAGTGTGATCATTCACATTCAGTCAGAACCACATGTTTTTCATTATTATTTTAAGAAATTCTAGCATAAATGCAGTGATTCAAATACAAATATGCAAGGATACTTCTCAGCAGAGATTTTATCCATTAGGCTGAATAAATGTCATCATGGCAGCTTAATGGTGCAGGTCCAGAGTTTTAATTGATCAAGATGTATTGTTTAGTTTTCATCCAATTATTAAACTTTCATTAACATATGTAGGGCTCGCAGGAAATAGATATCACCTTTGAATTGTCCTGTAATACAAATGGTCCCATAAAATTGCGAATGGCGTAAAATGAATTAGCTTTAGATGCCAATAAAAGCAGAGCAGGTGGGGCCAGAGATAGCTCCAGCGACTAAGCCCTGGCCCTGCTGAGCTGGTCAATGAGACTAGGCATGGTGGTGGCCACCTGTAATCCCAGCGCTGGCGAAGCTGAAGACAGGAGGACCACTGAGCATCTGAGCTGAGACCTGTATGAAATGAATAAAATCAACTAACTAACTAAATTAATAAATGGAGAGCAGACCTAGTCACTGCTGGGGAAATGGTGATAATGTTATGAAATTGTTTAGTGCAATGCCTACTTTGTGTAGGCTAAAGGAAAGGTATTTTATTAAGATGTCTAAAATAAATAGGATTTTATACTATGGTAAAAAGTGTTTGGCCTTTCTCAATGTATCTTTGACTTTTGTGGTTGAATAATTTTGGCATTAGCCTTTGCTATCAGCATGATTCTTTTATTTCTCTAACCATCATGCACGTAAAAGGGGCTTAGTTTCAGAAAGAGACTTTGTTGTTACAGACACAGGAACAAGGATTATCACTAGAGCTGAGGAAACATTAAAGTCTTTTCTCAATTTCTGTTGCATATAGAATTACCAAAGTTTTGGGAAACAAATCACTATGAAGGAAAAGATAGCCCCACTTAAAAATTGTGTTCAGGATCATTTTGCTATTGCTTGGTTAAAAAACAAAACACACAGAAAACCATTTGCTTTATTGATGACCTTTCTTTCTTTCTTTCTTTTTTTCTTCCTTCCTTCCTTCCTTCCTTTCTTCTTTCTTCCTTTCTTTCATTCTTTCATACCAGGGATTGAACTCAAGACCTTGCACTCGCCAGGCAGGCACTTATTATACTGAGCGATCTCTCTGGCCCCTACTTACCTTGTAAGTAGTGAATATTTATAAATATTCCCTTTGCATTAGTTATATGTTTAGCTTAGTTATAGTTTTTTTTTGTCTTTTTGAGACAGGGTCTCACTGTGCAGTTCAGGCTGGCCTTGAGCTCACTTTTGTAGCCCAGGCTGGTCTCGCACTAACACCGATCCTCCTGCCTCAGCCTCCCAAGTGCTGGGATTACAGGCGTGTGCCACCATGCCCAGCTTACTTATAGTTTTATATGAACTTTTGTTTTCATAAGGCTTATTGATGATAGTCAATAAGGAATATTTTAGATCACATACTTTATTCTAAGGAATATTTTTCCATCAGATAATATAAAATGCACCTATTATGTTGTTATGCTTTACTATCTTCACACAAAAATTCATAATCTATAGAGAGGTAAGTTTTGGTCGTTTGGGAAATAGGTATCTAGTTTCCTTTGAAAGAAAACTACTATAGGAGCACAATAGGATTTATTGATTACTTTCATATATTAGATGCTATTTCCTGAAACTATTCTTTGTTCTATTCAATCACCTCTTTAAGAACTAGCTGCATGCTAATACACTTAGAAGACACTTCAAATGGTACACAGTATCCATTTATTTTCAGGTATTTCATACATTTTTAGTAAATTTATATTGATTTGGATTGTCTTCATGTATATTAGCACAGAATTTCTTTATACTTTGGAACTCTGCTTTTTTGCATTGATAGTTTATTTGTTGGTTATTTGGATATATTTCATAGAGAAACATATTATTTATCAATAATAGAGCACCTGCCCAGTTGCATCGTGTGATATTGTAACAGTAGAATACTCTTGTCCCTGGCCTACAGTGCTGGACCTGCCCCTGAGGCACACTGAGATGGTGAATGAAACTGTACAGGGTGGCATGTTTGTAATCCCAGGGCTCCGGACGCTGAAAAACAGGATGATCATTATGAGTCATATTTATGTAGTGACACTCTGTACTAAATGCATTTAAAAATAGGATCCTTTTGAAAGTGTTTATAAGTCTTTGATAGTTTTAAGTTGGAAAAATTTTCCTCTTATGCTAGTGTAAAATCCAGTATCTCAATACTATATGTTGAGGTAATCATGTATTTTTTCCTCTTAACTAATTTATGTAATGAATTACATTAAGTAGATTTCTTAATGTGAAATCGTGCTTGCATGCTAAAGTAAACCCAATTCAGCCATGAAATATTAGTCTTTAATGACACACATGTATTATATCTGCTAATATTTTATCTAGCATAAATAAAGTTGATCTATAGTACGATTTCAAAAGATACACTCTTTGTAATGTTAGATTTTAATTATGACAATCCAAAAACTGATCTTATATTTAGGTTAATTCCGGAATTATAACATAATTATATGAAGGAAGAAATTATATATTACAGATATTTAATTATGACAAATTGGCAAAGTTCCTGTGCCAGCTCTTCAGTGTGTGGCACAAAGTAAAAACACAACACCTAAGTCACTAAATCTACGTCTAAAAATGTGCGAAAGCCCACTGAGCTTTACCTTGAAATGCTGTGACCCCAAAAGGCAGTGCAGACTCGAGGAAGACGGACACGGAAGTGAGGCGAGCGCTCTTAGCTGTGCGCATGTGCATGAAGATGAGCTTTGTATGTACTGAATGTCATCGGAGAACAGGGAAACGTGGAGAAAAGACAGATTTTGTGAGGAATACCATATGGAAACTGACATAGAAAACTTGAACTTGAGGTAAATTAAGGTAAGGGGCATGATGGAAACATCAAAAATGATAATATTAATAGTAGGAATATCAAATGTCAATTTTGCAAGCCATACAGAAAAAAAATAAGGTCCTCCTTGGTCCAAGCCATGTGGAACTGTGGACCCTGGGCACACCAAAAGTAATGGAGCAGTGGAATAGGTGAGAAGTGCTCTGTTAGTAGCAATAGCAGTGACCTCAATGCAGATTTCCCAGAAGTAAGCAGAGTGGGAGATGCTATGGAGACAAAAGGAGCGGACCCGAAAACTTCTATGCGCAGACTACACATTGCTCTGAATCCCATGGCTACAGGCAACCAGTACATATCAGGGAAACAGGAATAAAACACTATTTTCTTAAAAATGCATAAAGAAAATAATTATACATTGAATAAAGATCGTAAGATAAATACAGACATGAAACAAACTGCAGTAAAGTGTAAGACAAAAAAATACACATGAAACTAAAGTAAATAGTGTAATTACTAGAAACTAATAAGATCATAGACAAATTGAGTGACACAGTGAATGATACCTAATAAATATAAGTTTTTCATATAATGAATGAATATAAGTAGGCTATTTCGTTGAAAATATAAATGAGGTTAATTCTTTGAGCATAAGAAAGAAGACTTTGTATCAAAAAGCAAGATTCGTGGTTTGGGGAGTTAGCTCAGCAGGCTAAGGGCCTGCCTACAAGAGCTTGGTCCTGGTGCTGAACCCCTGGAACCCCAGGTGTGCTTGTGGGACCTGAACCTGGGTGTAGTGCTGCACACCTGTAATCGCAGAGCTGGGGAAATTGAGGCAGGAGGGTCACTATGCATCTGAGCTGCATAACAAAACCCTGTACCAACTAAATAAATAAAAGATTACAACTTTTTTAAGGCAAGACTTGGATACATATTGCATACAAAAATATCTTAAAGTACACTATTCACAAAATCTAAAAATATAGATATGAGGCAAACTAAGCCTGTGGAATAGAAGCAGAAACACAGAGGAGTATGTGGTCTTGGTATTAAGCGTGTGAACTTTAAGCCAAAATTCACTGAAGGTAACAAAGAAGAATATTCAGTCATGAACAATGCAGAATTAATAGCAACATTAGCCAGTGATATAGTCAAGAGGCATAAGCACCTGCCTAGCAAGTTCAAGGTCACAAGTTTGATCACTGGTACCAAATTAAAAAAAAAAAGAAATAGTAAGAGTATAACATTGATTAATGTATGGTCCCAAATAACTCAAAAGTACCCATTATTTCAAGGAGAGGTTACACATAAAATATTAAAATGTGTATGGACTCAAACCATGAGTATGCAAGGTATTGCTGTGAGCCCACACACAGTTATTTTGAGCATTCATTACATATGTATCTCAGTGGGCACCAGGGTGATGCCCAATATGTGCCCACAGGATGTGCCAGTCAAATACAGTGGGCTTCAGTGCACACCTGCGCACACGGTAGCGATCGCAGTTCTTTACTTTCAGGTTCCCTTGCTTTTGGACCCATCTATCAATGAGAAAGCGTAGGGTTTGTCTTCCTGAGTCCAACTGAGTTCGCTTACCATCTTCAGCTTCTATCCACTTTCTGCAAGCGTCAAGAGTTTTCTTGTTTATGGTTGCACTGTGCAGGTATAACGCTGTGCGTACATGTACTTTCTTTATCTCTTTAGCTGCTGGTAGACACCTGGGCCATTCTCTGTCTGAGGTAGTGTAAATCGTGCCGCAACACTTGCAGAACCAAGCGTCTCTTTGGTCCCCTGTCTCATTTTCCCTGGGCATGCGCGTTGAGAAGCCTTACGCTGCCCTCCACACAGCTGCACTGACTGCGTCCCTGATGCCAGCGTGGGGGAGCCCTTTCCTACATGCTAGTCAACTTCCGTTAAGTTTTGCTTCTGATAATAGCCGTTCTGCACGGGAGAGTTGGTACTGCACTGGGGTTGCACCTGTCATTTCCTTCACGACTAAGAAGGTTACTTATAGGATATTACAGCGCAGGTTCTCTTATATCCTGGGTCCTTATTGAACTTGAACGGCTAGGGCCAAAATATTGGCTATCCTCATAGCCCTTCTTTTTCTCCAATTTTTGGTCTGTTAACTTACATTGTTAACCCTCCAGCAGAAAAGCTTTGTGATACTATTACTCTATAGCATAGGTACTGGGCTTATCATCACTGGCTTTCTGAGTATCAAATATCTTTGACTTAGCTTGGAAATAATATTTTCTGACTATCATTGATATTCTGATAACTTTCCATACAGTGTGATATAAGCAGTTACACAATTTTGACACAGATATTTGGAAATTCAAGGAAATACAACATTCTATCCTGTCAAGACTATGGTATTTGGCCCAGTCTCTTAATCAATGGCAAATCTGCTGAGGAAAAACATTTAAGATAAATCTTGCACACATAAGTGAAAAAATGAAATAAAATACCTAGTAAAAAGTTTAGCCCAGGAAGGGAAAAGTACCTACAGTAAAAATTGTGCTGATAAACCGCTACTATTATGGCCTATCGGACTACACATACAACTAATTTTTCTTAGTTCAGTTAGAAGAAAGATTTGAACTAATGGTGTTTAGACAAGATATCAAGTCTGCATTATGTACTCTGAGCAAACACTATGAAGACAATATTCAATGCATTAATTATTGTAACTGTCCTACTAATTTGTTGTGAAAGTGTCATCACTATTTGTTTTCATTAAAACTAATGAAAATAAATAAAATAAAATAAAAATAAAAATTACAAAACAATGATGAAAAATTTAAACTAAAAAATGTCAGAGTAGGTTAAATTTCTTAACTAATCATAAGAACATACAAAAAAAATGGAAAAGTCATAAATTTTTAATGAATTTAGATTTGTTTAAAAAAGGAAAGAGACACACAGACACGAAGATATGATATCTTACATTGCTTCATGATTTTTTCAGAAAATAAATTCTAGACATTCAGTAGTCAACATAGCGTCATCCAGCTTTCAAGCTACGACTCGTAAGTTTGCATGTAAGTAAATTCCATGTGATTCTGCACCTCCACTACATATGCACATAAAATTATGCCATGTTCTTCCTCTTAGTGTTTTATATAAGTTACCCCAGTCACCTCATTCCACCCTTCAGTGATACAATCAGTAAGCAGATTATAAGAACTCTTTAAGGTGGATAATAGAGAAAAAGTCTGATTTTAATGTCAGGCAAAGGAAACTCACCAGATGAGAACAGTGATATAAAAAGGTGTTTACTCTTCAGCAATGAAATTAATTAAAACAGCAACAGGGTACCACCTTCTAATCCTCAGACTGTCAAAAAATGACTGTCTTGGTGTGTCAAATTCTGCCACAGCTGTGTGGAAATAAAATGCCCGTGCAAAGTTGGTGAAAATATGAAGCAGTAAGCATACTTTAGAAATGGAATCCTTTATGGACATTGTACTTACTATCTGCATTTCTTAGTGAATGTACTTGAAAATATTTACCTTTGGGTCAGTCTAACTCCTGTTTATAAGATACCAGCTTCAACTTCAGTAGGTACTGTAAAAATTAAAAAAAAAAGGAAAGAAAGAAAATAAGTCTAACTTTCCTGTAGAATACGCATAATAAAGTACTTTTCCCTATAGGTAAAACTCTATTGTAGTCAAAGTTAATAAAACACAATTTACTTGTGTCAAAATAGATAAATATTTATTTTTTTGTCGTTTTTTTTTTTTTTTGAGACAGGGTCTCGCTATGCAGTTGAGGCTGGCCTTGTGCTCACTTTTGTAGCCCAGGCTGGTCTGGAACTCGCACCAGTCCTCCTGCCTCAGCCTCCTAAGTGCTGGGATTACAGGCGTGAGCCACCACACCTGGCTAAAATAATAAATATTTAAAACATATTGAATTCTCAAAACAATTTACGAAGGGAGAGAAATCACATGGTACCGTTAATATAAAACTACCCATGAAAAATGCCATTACATATTTGCATGTAATCTAGATCAATGGGAAAACAGTGGAATGCAGGCAGACAATAATTCAAGAATGTCATTTTTCTAGATGATTTCAAGAAGGTTAGGTTGCACTCTACTGTCATAAGTTTTCTTTGTTAAAATGTTAAAAAGTCAGGCTGGCCAAATAGCTCAGAGGGTTAAAGAGCCTTTAAGCAGGTGCAGGGTCCAGGGTTCCATCTCTGGGCCTGCCATGCTGGCCCTGCCCCTGGAGGAGGCTGAGACATCAGTTAATACCGGGTGTGGTGACAGGCGCCTGTAACCCCAGCTCTTGGGAGGATCACTAGGTGGATCACTAGGGGTCCAACCTAGTAGTGAGACTCTGAACACCCTGTAGACCCTCTCCGCACCCAAAAAGAAAAAAACAACAAAAAAATAATGAATAAAATAGTTGCATTGGGACCTCAATATCTGACTGTCACAAAAAGATAGATCAAGTAAACAAACAAACAGAAATCAATGATGAAGTATTGCAACAAAATTTTTAAAAGTAGTGTCAGGGGCAGTGGGGTAACTCAAGAGACTAGAGAGCCTGCTCAGGCAGAGTCCAGCGGCAGAGCGCTGAGAGGGGATTGAGACTGGGCGTGGTGGCGTGCGCTTGTAATTCCAGCACTTAGGAGACAGAAAACAGAATCATTATGAGTCTGATCTATGTAGTGAGACACTTTAGACACTGCAGACTCTCTACTAATTACATTTGAAAAAGCAGTGTCAAGCAAAGTTTAGAAAATATGAATATCTTTCAAATATCCCTGGAAGAGCAAAGTGTCTTGGTCACTGTTGTCTATGCCGCAGAGCTGGATCTCCAAGGGCCCTTGGTCTGATATGCTGACGAAAGCATCCTAGTGTGGGCCGTGGTGCTCTCCTGCAGGTGCAGCCACATTGGAAAAGTGACAGTGTCACAAGGGCTTTGCTAAAGCCTGGATGCAGCCTCTGACAGCGTCATACCTGGTCACATACTTTATGGGGAGGTGGTGAAAACTGAAAAGTGGAAGAAACAGGTAACTGGGACATGTCCAGCGGGCCGTATCCATCCGGGGCCCTTCTGGCACTTGCTGTCCCTGCCTATGGCTCCAGTACCAGCACTTCCTGTTCACCACAGGCCTAGATCAACAGAGGTGGTGACACAAACCTATACCTCAGGCATGGTGAATCAAAATACTTCTCCTAAAATACTCTTCCTAGGTGTTTTGTCACAGAAAATTTGACCAAATACAAGTACTTTTCTGTCTCCTTGAGCTATTCCATAATTAAAAACTCCAAACTATGTACAATGGTGTCTTCTCTAAGACATCATGTTTAGAGGCATATTAAGAGCTTCCTGAAAGCTGATGCTTGGGTAGCTACTACTTAACGCTGACATGCATATAGAGCGGCAAAAGCAGAGCACATGACAGTCTGGATTTCTGGCTTCTGCGAAGCGCATTTTGTAAAACCTTGACAAGATTTTGAGTGTGCTCTGCAGACTGCAGAAGGCCAGCGCTTCTGCTGGCGCGGGGATTCCCAGCATCACAGCACACTAAGGCCTGTGACTGGGGATGACAAAATGAGCAGAGAAAGCTCCTGATTCCTGGAAGTGTGAGAAGCAGGTGGCTGCAAGAGTCGCCTGCAGCTCTGACCTGACAAACACGATGCAGTCTTAAAGAAAGATCTTGTATCTGGAACTCAATTTGCCTTCGCTGTAGCCTGAATCCTTCCAAATGCCATTATCCCCTTGTTTAAAAAAGATCAAAATGGTTGCAGTTTTAGCTTTGCCAGAAATGTAGTGCGACTCTCCCCGAAGGCAGGATTTGAAGATGGTTTTTAGTAACAGTCTAAATGTCCTCTTTGATTTGGAAAGCCAGGGAGGGAGGAGGAGTGGTTCTAATATAAGTCACTTCAGGGGGCCTGCGACATGGCGCGCATCTATGGGTCAGCGTCTGAGCATACGGAGGAACAGACTACACATGAAAAGCTTCTGACCAGCACTTCACATTTTTGTTAAGATAAAACACATGACACCAATCAAACTCTGTCACTAGACATCAGATCCTTTGCATAACCTGTAGTTAGACATACAGATACTGAAAATGATTAAATTGCTTTTCGATGGAAATGGAGTGTGTGTGTGTGTGTGTGTGTGTGTGTGTGTGTGTGTGTGTGAGCGTGTGCTATCGGTGCCTGCTGTTGTCCCATCCCCAAGATCAGGTTGTAGACGAGGTTATCGCCAGCAGTACACAGAGCCTTGATACTATTATGCTTCAGGGTGGGGGAGTGGTGCGGGAGAGCTGCCCAGGAGAAGCGACCTCGCTTCGGACACGGGCACGTGGTCTGAGGCTGGCAGCCACAACTGGAGCGATGCATTGCCGGTTTTATGACTTTGTGTCATCGTGGATGAAGCGGGACATTTGAAGGTGATCTCTGGGCTGGAAATGGTTTCTTCTTTGTGGCTCAGTGGGACCCATGTCAGGAGCGTGTGCAATTCCCTGAGAGCCAGCAGCCGTAGGAAGCTTGGGTCTGGGATGCACGCAGCAGGTAGAAGCTTCTGGTAACACACAGGCCTGGCAATAAGTGGGCACGCAGCTGCCCGAAACATCCTGAGGTGTACTTGTCCCCTAAACGCTGTCTCAGTGGCCATTTATCATAGGATTTGTGTTAATCTGGGCTGGAATTCAGTAAAGAACTCCAAACATGTAGCTCATAATTACAGCTTCTGTCCTGAGTTGAATTTCACTGCTGCCCAGAACAGGGAAAGCTGGAGATTGCCCTGAAGTGGCTCTTACATCAACAATAAGAGAAAGCCGCAAAGCCGCTGCTTTGTAACCTTTGCTTGGTCCCACTGGAGTACCAAGAGAGGAAGACTAGAAAGTTTCTGGAAGTCTAAAGAAGTTAGCTGCACCTCCAAGGACAGACGGATGCAGGTCAGGTCACCCGCATCCAGGAGCACAAGCAAGAGGTCCAAGCAGGGCCGAGAAGCTCACAGCACGGGTGGGCGCAAGGCTTCCAGTGAGCCGTCCTGGTGGGGCCGCGCCATGTACAGGAGCTCCCACGCTCTTAGTTGCTGCCTGTCCTGTGCACCTGGACTCCATGCCAAAGGCTGAGTGCGTGGCATAGCCCCAGACAGGACAGTGCTGTGACCTGAGCCCACAGGAGGAGAACGCTCCCGCTGTGGGTAGGGTCGTCTGATGCACCCTGGCCTACACATTCCCAGACACACAAGATCCAGGCCATTCTGAGTGGAGGAGCTAAACTCTCCCAGTGGCCAGCCAAGGTCAAGATGCATTTGGGCTGAGGAAACACCAAAGCCGCAAAACGCAGTTCTCTCTGGAGAAGGAAACCAAGCAGGGCAAGGCCCAAAGCCTCCCCCAGTGACATTAGCCTTGCCTCACTGTTGGGATCGGAGCAGGAGCTCCTGTCTCATGGGACATGCCATGGACACAGGACAGACTCCCGCTGCCGCGTAACAGGGTGACGCAATACGCAATCCTTATCCGCCAAGTCCAGGCTCATAAGGACTGACAGAGAGCCCTGGACCACCTGCTCAGCAAGGCTAAAGTAGCAACAGCAGCAGCCTGTGATGGGGACGGGGTGTGGGTACTATGGGGTGCTGAAACGGCGACTGAGCAGGTTCCTCTGAGGCACAGGTGTGCGGGGGTGCCCCAGTCCGAGCGGCTTAGGGCCGAGAGGGAAACCTCAGCTCCTTGTGCACAGCCATAAACACCAGGCTCTCTGGTGAACATGGGAAGCCTGTGGAGTACGCACGGTAGCCATAGCAACAGCACATCACAAATCCAGGGCAGCACTGGCAACACGGACAGCTCCCTCACCGACAGCCTCGGAGGAGGGAAGGGGCCATTCCCAGAAACGCTCTTGAGGGTCTGTCCTGTTGCCTGCCCGGCACCGGCTGTTTAGTCAAACTGCGTGAGAAAAGCGACAAGGCTAGCTAGCCCCATTACGCAGAGGTGTAGAAGTCAAGCCCTCAGAAGCGACCGTAAGTTGCACTGACTCGGAAGTCCAGCGTTAGACCTATGGTTGATACGTGGGAGGCTCAACCAGTGGAATCTCAATTTATGCAGGAGGGGGATTTAAATTAAAATAGAAAACATAATAAAATGTTAAATATAGCAGTAATGTTTTTGTAAAAGATGGTGATGATTATTTTCTTTGTTGGGCATAACAATAGACTTAATATCATGGAGAGAAAAGGAGTAAGATAAGAAAATACTTGAAGATAAGAAAATATAAATTATGCAAATGAAGAAACAGAGAACACAGAGGATAAAATCAGAACCAAGCTTCTCTGCAAAACTAGGGAACAATCAGGCGGCTTGAAGAAAGCAGAGCTGCTGTCTCAAAAGGAGAGAGAACGTGGGGAAGAAGTGACTGACAGAAAGCAAAGGAGAGTTTTCCAAAAGTAGCTAAGGCTACCAAGGGACATATGCATAAAGCTGAAGGCCGCTCCAGAATTACACAGATAAATGAAATGAAAACGCCTACATCGATTCTAGCCAGATTAGAAATAAATGAGGGGAAAACATAACACCTTTATAAACAGCCAGAAATCAATGACGGGAAAAGTAAAACCACTGGCAGAAAAGACAGCCAGCCCGGGACTCCACAGCACGTGGGAAACGAGGCTGAGACCCAGATGCGCTTAGGGGTAAAGAGTGGGAATCCCAGGGCCCACGTGGATGTTCTTTAAGAAATTTTCAAGAATTTCCTCATGCAAGAGAAATCGGACATAAAGCTGTAACAGGACATTTCTCGGAGCATAGGAAAGCTTCAGAATTTAAAAAATAAAAAATATATCCGGGTGTGGTGGCACATGCCTGTAATCCCAGCACTCAGAAGGCTGAGGCAGGAGGATCGGTGTGAGTTCAAGATCAGCCTGGGCTACAAAAGTGAGCTCAAGGCCAGCCTGAGCTGCATAGTGAGACCCTGTCTCAAAAAAGAAAAAAAAAAAATTGTTTCTTATTTTAATCTCCAAAAAACTCTGCTTAAAACAAGAATACTGGCAATACACAGTGAAAGATATAATATGAAAAAAAGTGTGATTAAATAGAGAAAAGTAAAGGTTAAAGGCAAGGAAAGTGTGTTATTAGAGGTCATAGAGTAAGCATAAAAAGTTAATTATACCTAGAAATTTTAGAAATGAAAATTATTAAGAAATGTAAATAGTAAACCAATGGAGAGAGAAACAGAGACTATTACAGTAAACAATCTAAAAAGAAGCAGAAGATGATGGGACATAGATCATGTAACAAATAGGGCAAATGTAAAATATCCATCGAGATATGGGGTTTAATCATGTCAATATTGGTGTTATGTATAAGTGGTTTAAACATTTCCGTTTAAAGAGATCAAACTGTAGAAAACAGGAGAGCCCTACTACATTTTGACTCCAGTTATCCCCTTTCGTACAGAAAACACTGATAGGTTAAAATGATGTATAACTTAAAACTGTGTGCTGTGCTCACATTGACAAAAGACCCAAGAATGACTGCTTTTAGGGCGAGAGACATTCCAGAAGGAGGAAGTTTATGCCCAGCAAGACTCATAATCCTATATCAGTCCAGTTTTACTAGAATGTCACCATTTGGAAGGAAAACCTTACCTGAGAGCAAGGTAAACTAGAAAACTCTAAAGTATATTTTGAGACTTTAGTAGGATTTTTTCTTAGTCATTGATAAAAAGAGTAGGCAGAAAATCTGTGAGAAGATCTGAAGGAGGGTGCCAAGCAACAGAAAAAAAAAGGATGCAAAATATTGATCAAAATGGACAATATTCCATGCCTCTGAAAATCTTCAACGAATTAAAGTAATTGAATCATAGGGAAAGTGTTAGCTAATCTCACTGCAATTAAAGTAGAAGCCAGAACAAAAAGAATTGTGGAAATTCTCAAGTATTTGTCAATTAAAGGATGCAACTCTAAGTAAATCATTGTATTTTACTATGTAATAAAGAACAAAATTACAAAATTTAATTAATTGACTTAAAACCAACATGCCAAATTTTGGGGGCTGTACTGACAGAATGATTAAAGGTCAAATGTGAGCATCACATTTTTATGTTAGAAAAGTATCTCTCAGCTAATTGTCCAGTTTTCTAGTTCAATGATAAAAAGGTGAAAATGTTAAAACAAGCATACAGGATTATTAAAATATTGATCACTGAAATTAGAAACAGACAAATGATGGAGAATTTGATGAAACAAATTTGTTTCATCAAATCTGATGAAATTTATTTGATGATAGTTGAAACTGATAATTTCATGCCTATCCAGGTTAAAGATAGATAAGAGAACTGGAGCACATCAGGAGTGAACACAGCTCCTGGACACAAAGGCCAACAGATTAAAATGAAGACATTGCAACATTTTGATAAACAAAATGCAACCACGTGTTGAAACAGACCAGTAATTAAAAAAAAAAAAGTGATCTCAACCATCCTTCATGTAGTAAAACCTTAACTTTATAGCTAAAAGGCCTCCTATAAAGAAAGTACACATAGGATTTGACTGCAAACTCTACCAAACCTTCAAGGTTGAAATTCTAGCAATTCTGAATACACTCACAAGAAAATGGTAGAGAAAAAGCAATGCTTCCCAGATTGCTTGATGTCAGAATTGAGTTCATGCTGAAAGCAGCCAAAGACAGTGCAACAAATCTCCATGTCAAATCCATTCTAAACATAGCTAACAAAATTTTATTCTATTGAACCTACCATTCTGTTTTTGATTCATCAAACTTGATCTATCTCGCTCAAGTTTGGCTTTAACAATCAATTAACATAATTATCAATATCAGCAGATGAAATAATGAACCCAGACTTCCGGAATAGATGTTAGGTAAAATTTTAAATTTTACCATGAAAAAATTACAACTCTTTCTAAATTAGGAACTAATGAAACCTCTTTAATATAATAGAGGATGTAGTTTTTTTTTTTTTTTAAACACATCATACTTTATGGACAAAGACTACATTTTCTGTCTAGGATAAGTATAAGAGAGAAAGGAATTCCTGGTTGAGCACTCCTAATCAACATTGTACTGAAGATCGAAGATTGTAGCCAGGGCATTAGATAAGGAAAAAAAAAAAGAAAAGTAAAACACCACATACATTGCAAAGGGAGGAACAAAGGCATTCGGTCTTTGTGGGTCTCATGACTCTACGCCAAAATGCCAAGGACACTATTAAAATGCCATGGGAATAGCTGAATTTAAAGAGTTATAGAATAAGTGTCCATAAATAATAGTGAATTGCTCAGTGCTTTGCTATCAAAACTCCAGTGGGGTTTATTGAAGATATAGGCCAACTTGTTTAAGATGCATATGAAGTAAACAAATAAATTTGAATAACTACAACAATATTTCAAAGAGCAAATCTGGCACACCTCTTATCTGATTTTGAGGTACAGCCATTGCAAATCTACCCAATATGCTGCTGGCAACTAACAACTATAAGGTTACAGTTAACAACAGTGGATTAAAGAATAGAATAGAAAACTAATGAATAGGTCTATACACTTCTGGGCCAGCCAAATAACTCAGCAGATGAAATATCCTGCAAGCAGGAGTAAGGGGCCTGGTTGGATTCCACATCCTGTGTGCCAGCCTTGCCCCCAAGGCACACTGAGACAGCAATTGAAACTAGGCGTGGTGGCATTCAACTGTAATTCCAGCTCTTGCGAAGCTGCAAACAGGCGGATCACTACAAGATCGAACTTGTAGTGAGACCCTGAACATCCTGTAGACCCTTCCCTAAAACACCAAGAAAAACATAAAACTATACACCCTCTAATGATATCTGATAAAAAAAATGATATGTGTCCAAATAACATAGAGTTCAACAAAGAACAGAACATGGTTTGCACAAATTGCACAAGAATAACCAAAGACTAAACACAAATAAGTAAACATGACATTGATTGCATGTATTATGCAAATTTTGACCAGGTAAAACATAGGTCTAAATGTGAAAGGTCAAGCTGTAAAATGTGTAGAGGACAGTACAGTGAGCATCTTCGCGTAGGACTGGGCCATATGTCCTTACATGAAAGACATGATTCATGCAAGAATAAAACATCCTGTATTTCTATAATTATTCCAAATATAAAAGACATAACTGTATTTTTGTAGATCCACAATGAAGAATCATAATATAGATGATGTGTACGATGTAGCTTTGCATGATGATGAATAAAATTGTTGGTGAGAGAAATCAATAAATGGCTAAAGTGTGGAGATCTATGTAGCTCCGTACAAGATGATTCTTAAATTTATGTGGAATATTATAGGAACTGCAAACCCTTCAGAAACAAAAACAGACATAAGGAATGTGCACTGCCATATTTCAAGATTTATAGCAGCAGTAAGCCAGGGGACATCATGTGGCTAACAAATAAGCCAATCAAAGATGTTGGATGTCCTCAGTCATCGGAAACACAGTCACAGTGAAAGAGACCATGAGAGCAAACAGGCAGACGATACTGCGCGGCATGAGGATGTAAAGCAACCTGCATTCTTAGTCACTACGTGTGGAAATGCAACATGCACCGCCGTTTTAGAGAGCAGTTTCACAGCCTCCTACATAGCTAAGCCCACTCTTGCCTGTCACTTTAGCAACTCTACTTGTAAGATTTGGTTATGAAAAAGAAACACATGTGTTCAAATAAGAACTTACCCTGGAATGTTTACGAGTAGCTGTTCTACTCATAACTTTCATTTTATCTTTTTTTAACCTTATTTATTTATTTATTTATTTATTTATTTATTTATTTATTTATTTGTGTTATAAGACTGCTGAGCCATCTTGCCAGTCCTACTCATAACTTTCAAAAGACTCATGTCAATGCAAAGTTCCATTCACTTGTAAAGAGATAAACAAATGGTAGATGGTACATTAAATGGAATCCAGTCAGGGTTGAAAATAAAGGGTAAAAGATACATTCGGTGTGAAACAGATTGCATGTGGAGAGATGTCCCAGATGAAATGATAAACATTCTATGAGCCTATTTACATTTATGCAGCTGTGTTAGTCAGCTTTCTGTTCCTATAACAAAACATCTGAGGTAATGATTTTGTGAAGAGAGAAGGTTTACTTTGGCTGTCACATTTGGACATTTCCATGATCAGTTTGTCTCCTTGCACTAAGGAAGTTAAAGAGAGTGACAAATGGTCCTCAGAAAAGTCAGCCAAGTAGAAGGGACATGGCCCTTGCACAGGTCAAGGGGCAGAGTGGAGGCCAGTGACAAGAGGACTGCTGTGACCACATGGTCTTTTGTGGGAAACAGAAGCCTTGCAGCAAGACAGGGGTGACATAGTCTGCTCTGGAAAGGTACCTGGAACACGTGTGCAGAAGAGCCCTCAGAGTCATTTCCAGGTTATTGGGGGTTCTTTGAGTTCAGCTATTTATCAACATCAATGAAACGATGACCTCTGAGTAAAAAGAACAATTATGGGTTTTAGTAATCAATTAATAAAACTTGGCGTTTATGACTTTTATACATTTCCAAAAATTACACACACACACACACACACACGCACACACACGCACACACACACACACACAATTCACGCATATAAAAATCAGTTCTATGATTAGACTTACTTTTCTCAAATATATGCATATTGTTTCTTTCTTGAATGGTAGAGATGGAAAAAGTTTCTGGAAACATGCTTCTCTTTGTTTCTTATTTTGTTTTGTGATGCCAAGAGATACGACTACTCAAGCAAGACCGTTTTCCTACGTAAGATCACCTCCGTGTGTTTCTGTCTCAGGTGTCTCAAAACAGTCTAATTGTTGCATGCACCTTTGTGAGAGTCTTGCTCTTGTTCCCGTCACTGGATTTAATCATCAGTCCTGAAAATAAGACTCACAGACACATTCCTGAGGAAATTGTATCTTTTTCCCACTTCAACCTGGGAAACCTCCTCTGCACTTCAGTTCTCCATGGCTTCTGCACTGTTGAACAATTTCCTTTTTGCTGTTAGAGGTGTCATGCCTGCTGCTGGATCTGTCTGATTCACGCATAAGGAGAACTTCCAGAAGACCCGTAATGACTCCATTATCAGTTCCAGAACAGCGGTTTCCACTCCAGAATGCAATTTACCGTTCCCTATTTTTTGCTGTGGTATGTTTGCACATCATACACTTTCTAAACTGTTAGACCTTCTCAAATTACACGACAGATTCCAGGCTTGACTAATCATTTTTAATTTTCTTCTTCATGGGATATCAGAAGGGCCGCATGTCCTAGCCTCTCTTGGCAAGGTATTCCGAGTCCATGAGCAGTTCTGGCCCACAAGCTCCGAGCGGAAGTGCAGTGAGTCCTCTAGAGCTGATGGCTGAGAGCTCATGTGCTCTCTGCCTCGCCCACAGCGATCATGCTGTTAAGTGGCAAGACAGATTGTCAAACCACAGGGCAGAAAAGCTGAATTGCTGGCACACATGGCAAAAGGGCTTGGGGAAGAGCATGCCCTGAACTAGCCTCGTAGCCCGAGCGAGAAAGAAGCCTTTCTGTTACAGCAGGGAAAGGAGGAAGGGTGAGTCCCACCACAGCAGTCGCTGTTAGCATTCATTCAGGTTGTAGATTTAGCTTCTGTGGCTGCTGCTCACGTACAGCTGCCCATCAGCCGGGGCTACAAGGACACAGTCCAATGTCTGAAGAATCATGGCACACCACACCCCATGTCTCTAAGTAAATAGTGCAAAAGCCACACATGCTTCGGCTCCCGAAATCCTCCAGCTCTCTCCACTCTGATCTCGTTTTCACGGTGAATTTTTTTTTTTTTTTTTTTTTTGTCTTTTTGAGACAGGGTCTCGCTATGCAGTTGAGGCTGGCCTTGAGCTCACTTTTGTAGCCCAGGCTGGTCTTGAACTCGCACCAATTCTCCTGCCTCAGCCTCCTGAGTGCTGGGATTACAGGTGTGAGCTACGGTGAAATCTTTACCTGCTCAGGAATCTCCATGTTTCGTGGTATGACTTGCGTGGCTTTTGTCACAGCCATTGAAGAATATTTTAGAAAAGAGTTGCAAGCTATCAGATGAAATTCTGGCATGAATGCTTTATCCTGCCTTGGATATTTCCACAATAAATCTTTCTCACCAGCAGGTCTATCATCCCAACGTCTGGGTCAGAAAGTAAAACCTATGACACCCAAGAGAAAGTGCCAATGGAATGAGCTTAGAGTCCTGCACAGTGAAGAAAAGGTGGGTTACTTTTCAGTATTATTTCATTTTACATTCTGTAATATACATAAATGGGAAATGGTCCACCCAGGGAATATATATATATTTCCATATACACTTGTGTATTACTAACCACTATGGAGGCTTCAAATGTCACTGCTGATGAGCTCACTTTAGATGTAAATGCACTTTGAAAGAGATTCTGGATGATATAATAATAAAATTGTCACGCCACAGTACTCTTTTTTCATCACTTTACCCCATACAATCAAACATTTTAAGTCTAGTACTTTGCAAAATCAAAATATAAAGGTATAATTTTCTGCTTTCATTGGGCAATCATCACAATCAAATCCTGAAGTACTAGCTGGGTTGGATTTACCCCACTTTCATATACGAGATAAAAGCTAATGGAATCTTCAATTATGCATTTGCTTTTATCATGTTGTGATATTCAAATATTATTAATTAACTGCCAAAACAAATTATTTTCACTCTTTGGCAACTTAAAAAATACTTATTTTTGTCCAAATATTCTCTTCAGTCATATTTAATTGAAAATTAGAAGAATATATTGAAATATCCACAGAAATCTGTGGAACTGTGCAGTCCATTGGATCACAGTATTGAAAACACTGGATCTTTCCAACCCACTTATCTTACTTACCCTGTAACCCTCTGTATTAAGGGCTCCCTAATAAAGTTTTCTGTCTACAACCCACCACCACCTGGTTCGGCGCCTACATGGCCAGCTTGATGCTTCACCCAGGTGGACACTTGCTTTAGGAGTTTTTTTTTTTGACCTTGCCAATGACCACAAATGAACATTTCAAATGAAAATTGTAGTTAGTGTTGCAGTGCCCTCTATCCTAGCACTATGGAAGGCTGAGGCAGGAGAATCAATCTAGCTGCAAAAGTGGTGGCTGCTGGGAATGTAGCTCAGGGTTGAAGGCCCAGGTTCGGTCTCCTCAATACCAAATACAGACGGTTCTTTTTTTATGGCTTGCTCAGCCTGCCCTGAGGATGGAGGTGGCACAGTATGTGGTGCCAGGGATCTAACCTGGGCCTTCACCCTGAGCGGTCCCTGCAGTTGCCTAAGCTTGCCTAAGCAGGTGCTTTAGAGTGCTGAGCCATCTTGCTAGCACAAAAGTACGTTTTTGTTTTTTTTTTTTTCAGGGCTGGGGTTTGAACTCATGACTTTTCATTTGCCGAGCAAGCACTTGCACTACAGAGCTTTCTCCCCCCAAATAAACGCAGTTCTTATGGTTCATCCTTTCTCCTACTCATCTTGGCTTTACCTCTTTCCATGGCTGTCTAGATCCCAGAAACTGTGGTCACATGTTCTACATAATTTTACCTACAGAACTCCAGAAAGCACTTAGGTGCTTATAGTATGGTCCCCTAATAGGACAAGGAAGGACATCAGAAGAAGATCTTTACTTATGGCAGGGACATAGGTGAGTGGCCTAAATGTGTCTGAATTCTTACAAGCGATCATCCAGGCTATACTTTCCTGTCCTAGAGCTTGTAGGAGGATTTGCCATGCAGCTTCTAAACATGTCTAGCACCACAAGAAAAGGGAAAATGAAAATTAGAGCTCACCTTTTCTGGATTTCTTTTTCTCCTACCCTTCCATGGCTTTTCACGTTCATTGCACTGCATAAAATCCCTCCTACTTACTATGCACTGCATTGTAACTTGAGAAATTTGGTACCTGACGCATATTGACATTAACTTATTTGTCTCAATATGTCTTGTTACTTTCGAATTCAGTTTACAGCTAGAGCTTGCTTGGGTTGATTACCCTGTGTGTGCAGCCTTGGTGTAGGGGGAGGCATTTGTTGAGTATTCATCCTTTTTGGTAATGGGGACAACTCTGGGGAGCAATCAGTAACAAGTACTAAGATTCTGCTATAAATATAGATTGATTTTTGTTTTCCTGACTTCGTTTTCATGCATTCACTCACCCCTGCAATTGCCAATGGTGTTCTCTTGATTTCTGGGCGAAGGGCCAAAGCTCTATGAGGTCCTGGCCCAGTGGCTCACTTGGGATTCTCTGGGTGTCTAAGATCACGCAAAGGCTATGCATTCAGTCCAGGTGTCTGGAGTCTGGTGCTCCTCAACAAGCCCAGTCTCCCAGGGCTGAAACCAATCGCTGCATCCTGACACCTTCATCTCCACCTCAGCCTTATGGAACTTGTCTCAGGGTGCTGCCACAATTTCTTTCTTAGCATTGTTCTGCTGAGAAAGTTTGAGTGAAATCCCAGTGTCTGACAAAGAAAGGAAAAATGTGGCCTCCAAAGTCGAAGTCTTATTCTACATGATAGTCACACGTCCTAGGGATTTGCAAGCAAAATCGGGACCCAGCATGCTTCCTAGGACACAGTTTTTCCTCACAAACTGTGTGCTCATTCTGGTATAACTGCTGCCCCAAACTTCTTCCAGCAATTCTGTTGATCAAAATTTCTGTTTGTCAGACTCCACAAAAGTGCTTTAAACTTCTCTAGCTCTCTCAGTCGTATATATGTCCTTCCTTGCCTTAGTATTGGCTGTATTTTGCTTATGAGTAGGATGATCTTTATTCTGAGGTTTCTGAGTTCTCTATTATTAGCAGAAAACATAAAAACGAATTTATCCTTTGCTGTAAACAATGGAGTGCCATGACTAGGGGAAATTTTTACGTAATAACTTATAGAAAAGTAAGATACAAATAATTGCAACAGATTTTCAAGACTGTTAAAGACAGAATCTACAATCTAAATGTAAGAATGTATGTATATTTTAGCATAAATATCTGAGATATAGAATGTCTGATGAATTAGTCTAAATGACAGCCTGATTGGGATTGAGTTTTATTCTCATTTACATCTGGACAACAACACAGTATTATAAATTGATCAGCCAACTGATTCTGATGCTTACTGATCAAGGTTACATAACAGCTAAATTTTCCTTTTATGTAATGGATTATTTTCCTATGACAGTGAATACAGTTTAGATGGCCTTGTGGAAATGTAGCATATAAATATGGCTACAGTTTCACTAACTATCAACTCTATCTTCACTTTTAAAGTCAGGTATTTGATTCAAACCAATTCCATTAAGCAGCTAAAAGGATGCATAATTCTCAATGAGACAAAACTCAGTGAAATTCTTGTTATGGATTCAAACCCTAGCTGTTCTTCATAATCAATCTATGTAAACCAAATGAAGTAGGTTTATGAGAATAATAAGTGAATAAACCATATCCTGATTGAGCTATATATTCTTGAAATTCTCCCCCAGTTTTAAAATGACAACTTAATTGAACATGTTTGGTTCTGTACTTTAGCACAGCCAAGCAGTACGATAGCTGTTTTATTCTCCCACATTTCTGGATGTGTGTGAAAGGTTTGTGGGGGAGACAGCTTGTATTTCTATATAGACACTGACAAAAATAGAAAGCGGAGGATAGAAAATTACTAGGTAGGCACTGTACATCCTGTCTGTGGAAAAGGTCTTTTTGTACATTTCCCATGAATGTCAGCAAGAGTCTACTTGCCCATAAATACTCTAGTGCATAGTCTATATTCTGAGATTCAGCTCAACAAAACAAATGGTCAAGCATGAGTTCTGTCAAAAATGTCTGTTTCAATTCTTCCAAATAATTTTTCATTTTTAAAAATTTTACTCAAAAAAGGTAAAATAGCAATGAAACAGTTTCCAAACAAGTTAGTAGAATGGTTACAATAATTACTACTATCTATTGCTGTCTTCGTAATATTCAGAGGACAAGATGCAGAACTGATATCTTATCTAAACAATATTCATACAAACATTCATTCTCAATGAATTAAGATAGAGTAGCTGTATATCTATCCTACCTCTATTGTGTGTGTGTATATACATATATATATATATATATATATATATATATATATATATATATTCTAAGAGAAAATATCACACAATGTCTAATAAGTACATTGTAAATCAAAGATACAGTATGAATCATAAAACAAAAATATAATTAAACAATACTTAGAAAATTTATTAAATGTCAATTAATTAAATTGAATATCTCAAAATAATACTCAAAAATTCAAATCAATCATGAGTCCAACTTAGAGACCAAAATGCTGCCTATCATATGTATAAATCTGTAATCAAAAAAAAATTAAAAAAAAAATAAATCTGTAATCAACTCAGCATACTTACATAGAATTTGAATAGGTTAATATATATAAAGATATCAACTAAGAAAACATTTCTATGGTAGTAAAGAATTGCTGAGAATAAAATATAAATACTGGAATGGGAAATATATACAACTGGGGATAGCATATCGCACAAAGTTCTAGTATGTTGTGGGTGTGGACAGTGTCCATGACACTTACTGGTGACCAGGTGTCACTTGTGGGACTGAGGTACTATTTCCTTGATATTCACCCTGTAGAATAAGATAGAATCATGATCCATAGGGTGCAGGAGAAGTCCATTTATAGAATATGCTGATGGATATTTTCTGCTGCTGTATACAAAATAATTGAAAGGCTTTTTGTATACTTCTTTTTCTCCTGTGTTTAACTGTTTGCCCTATTTGGTGGGTTTTTTCCATTCTCCTTCATGGAGTTATGGTCATTTTTGGTCCTTCTCTAGAATATCTTTTAGTAAACTATGCAGGGTTGGCTTTGTCATTATAAATTTTTTTAGTTGTTATTTGTTATGGAAGTATTTCACTTCTCCATTGAACTTGAAAGTTTTGCAGGGTATAACAGTCTGGGCTGGAATTTGTTTTCTTGCAAGACTTGAAGTACTTTGCTCCATGCTCTGCTTGACTTGATGGTTTGTAAAGAGAAATCTCCTGTTATTCTAATGGGTTTCCTTTTAAATGTGATCTGTTTCTTTTCTCTAGCAGCTTTTAGTACACTGTTCTGTGCTGAAACGCAATAATCAAGATCTGGGGTCTTGATTATTATCTGTCTGGTGTGATTTTTATTGAATTGATGTTATTTGGAGTTCTATATGCTTCAGTTACTAAATGTCAAATTATTTCCTCATGTTTGGGAAATGTTGTGTTGTTACTTCTGACTATATTTTTTTTACATCATTTGTACAGACTCCTTTCTCATTGATGGCTATTAGTCTTTGTTCATTTTTGCATCACTTTGTAGATGTTGAATTATTTTTTCTTGCATCCTAGTTGTTATTAGCAGATCTTTTCTTACGTCCTCACTAGCTGCAATGGAGTCTTTAAGGTCTGAAAGTCTGTTTTCATTTTCACTGAAATAGTTTTGTCAGTTTATGATTGAGGTTATAAGTTCCTGTATAGCACTTTGAATCTGCTTCATACATTCTATTACTTTGCTATATTGCTCATTCAAGGATTCCATCATTTCTCTATTCCTCTCTATTTTTTTTTAATCAGTGTCTTCTTTAGAAGCACTTAGTACTTCTTTCATTATAGTTATCATTTCTTTTTTTACTTCAGAAATTATTTCTGATCTGGTTTCCTCTATGCCTTTCTGCCATTGTTTCTTTACTTCAGATGCTATTATTTCAGAGATTTCAGGTGTGTAATTTCCAATTTCTTCTATGCTATTGTCTCCTACACTTGTTCTGGTTGGGCTTGGGGCCTGAGAGTCCATCTTGCTCATTGTCTTCGTCGTTGTGTGTAGCCCTGCCTTCTGACTTTTGATGTGCCGCTTTGTTAGAGCTCTTCCCTTAGCACCAGATCTGGATCTACCAAGTTCAAACTCATCCTGGGGAGCGTGGCTTGGGTCTGGCTGATGAGCTCCACTTCTTCATCCTGCATCCCTTGGAGGTGGCCTACTGTTCCACTCCTGGATCAGCTGGATGGGTCTGGTCTCTAGTCTTTCGGCAGGGAGTTCTGTGGCAATTTTCCACACTGTGCCTGTCTGATGGATGAAGTTCCACTCACATGCTGGGCTTTGTTGCTGAATCAAACGAGTTTCCAGTGCGCCCATGGTGGTCTCACTCACGTGCTGGGCCGGGCTGCTGGGCTGTATAACTTTCCAGCAGGCCTACGGCAGTCACAGTCACATGCAAGTCCTGGTTTCTGGGACTGCCTTTGCATTTCGATTTAGTTCTCCTTCTTCAGTTTGAGCATCTAGATTTAACTTGACCTTTGTCTTTTGGAGGGACCCCTGGAGTCATTCAAGTGGTTACTTTTTTTTCTAATGTTCACCTTTAATTTTGGTAACACAGCTTTTGGCAGATTTATTTCTTTTTCCTAAAATGTTCTTTGCTGTATAACTTATTGAGCTATTTCACTCTGCTTTGGTAACCACAGGCTTATATACCATTCAGATAAATGCTAAGGCACATTTCCCAGAGTGTGAATATGTTTGTGATACCATTTATGAAATAGCCTTAGAGTGAGAGACTAGCTTTATTGTTCCTTGGGAGTCAGAATGACAGACACCTGTGTTCTTAGGTACTCAAAAGCAATTGGTTATAAGAAGGTAGTGGTAGAAATGATACAGATTTCGAAAAACAACACGAAAGGTGTTCTGCAGTGGATTTTTATTGTACATTGCTCTCTTCGATGTAGTTGCTCAGACCATATAGAGTGAGTCAAAGTGAAAACCTTAAACAACAGCTGCTGTTAACTGAGAGAACAGTAGCGCCGTCATCACAGCTACGCTGCATGTGTACACCTGCCTGTCTTTTCTCCTTCCTTTTTTCTCCTTACCCTCTCTTTAACATAAATAAAAGATAAAAAGTGTAAAAAGAAAAAAAAACATAAGGAGTATTAATTCATTAATGTATATTTTAGTGTACTTTGTGCAGGGTGTACAGGGCCTCATTCAGCAGATCGGACTCAGACTGACTGCCCTGCTGTCAGCCTTCCCGGCACGGTGACGGCAGGCGGGCATCACCACGCTCAGTTGGTCCAAAATTGAGGATTACTGAAAGCAACAATGTTCAAGTGCTTGTCCAAGATTGCATATTTATATCTATTCACCTGAGCAACAAAAGTGACAATTAATTAAAGTGCATATGTAGCTATCAGTTTGGTATTCTTGTTTTGAAAAGCTAAACCATATGTATAGTTGTATGCTACTCCGTTCTGTTTTTTGCCACTTGTTTTTGTCTTTATTCTTTAAAATAAAATAAAACCAAATGTATAAACATGCAAAAGTAGTGCAAAAGATAGGGTAAGTCATCTAAACTATGGTGGAAAATCCATAATTTATCCATGGATTTAGCAAGCAGATACACATATTTGAAAAACTTAGACAGAAATCGGATAATCCATTAAGTGGTATGAAAGTTATGAAATTTAAAAATACTGTTTTTAAAACCTACCAATCATATATAGTGTAATTCATTTCCCTGTAGACATAAGAATGAATGTTTGATTTGAACGCAGTGTTCTAGTTAATTATTAGTCCTCTACTAAATGTGTACAAATTTTAAAATAAGCACACACAGTGTCTCTAAGGACGGCAGCCTCAAACACAGACCTCAGTCCCAGGAAAATTATCAACTGCATTCCTCAGTACTCCTCTGGCTCAAGCACAACAGAACACTTAACTTTCCATTACTGTTGGCCATGAAGGAGATACGTTTGCTTAAAACATGAAAATGTACTTTCTTCATCAATGTCCTTTGAACATATCAAATTAGGATGTCCAGTACTATGTCAAAAATGTCAAGTTTCCAAATATAATGGACAAAGACTCCCTTGACATGTTACGCGGAAGCAATGCTACGTGTTGAACCCTTGAAGTGATGCCTGCGACCTCTGACAACTGAGCCAAGGCCAGGAGGGATGCTAACCAACAGATCCAGGAGGCAATCACACAACTTTTCCCTCCTACAGTGAAACAAGATGCAAACTTCCCTACAAATGTAACTCACAATGTCTCAAGATTTTAAAAATGTAATAAAATTGGGGTGCATGAGGCCAGGAGCACGTAAGGAACGCTTCACTTCTTCTTGGCTGTGGGTTCCTCACGCACCACATCCTGGATTCTGGCGATGGACAAGGAACCAGGGCAGTGTGCAGCCTCTGTGGGCTATTCAGTGCAGGAAGGACTGTGAGTCTGCAGGGCACTGACTCCTGGTGGGGACTAGCCTTGTTGGTGACCGCTCCCTGCAGCAAGAGACTGGAGGGTCAGCTGTGAGGGCAGAAGCTTCGCACTTAGGAAGAGTCCTAGCTACAGTCACTTCGCTCCCATGCTAAGGTACTGTGCTGTCAGTGCTATGGACTGGGCCCTGAAACAACGCGTTCTTGGCCTTACCAGCGATGTGACTTTTTGCCCCTGCCACATACACAGGGCTGACCGTCACCTGGGGGACTAGGTGGGTCCAGCTGTGAGGCTCAAGGGCCCTTCCTCTCACGCCTGTCCCTCTTCCTTCTGAACCAGCACCTGGGGATCTTACTTCCTTATTTCTTATGCATACTGGATTTCAGCTCAGGCTTCATGATTGCTCTCATGCAAATAATTTTAAAATCCATCCAATCACTGGAGTTCTGGCTGAGGGCACACACCAGTGATAAAGCTCTTACCTGCCATGGGGGAGGCTGTGGGCTCAGTCCCTAGTACCTAAAGAAAAACAAACAAATAAAAATTACAAGGCTCATTTACTCAAAGCCATTCACTTCACAGTCTTATGATTCTTTGGAGTTAGAAGTTGTATAAAGCAAAGAGAAATGTGGAAAAATACAACAAATTGCGCAAATGCAATTACATTTTTGTCAGAAAGGGAGGCTTATCTTGATTTTCTCCTTGGATATCACTGCAGCCTCTGGGCTCACTGCCCTGTGACAGTGATACACAATTCCCTGTCACAATTGTTGTTTGTTTATTTAATTATTTATTTATTTGTTTGTTTATATTATGGAACCAAGCACGAAACTTGGGACCTTGCACTCTCCAGGCAAGCACTTATGCCACTGAGCTATATCCCTGGCTGTTATCTGTTTAAATATAGTGGCATGCATGTGTACCACACCTGTGTAGTATGATGTAAATATCAGTATATGACATAAATAGCACTGTAAGGTATCTTCAAGTAAGCAGTAACAATGCATTAATATATTAATTGATATCAGACACAAAAGACCGCCTGGCTCTGTTGTACAAAATGTACAAGTTACATGTGTGAGATAAATTTAGTTAAACTAAATAGTATGCTTTGCCTACACCTTAACTTAGGGCAGCTCATTAATAGGTGTCGAGGCATGTCTCACAAATTGGTGTCAAATATCAGGGAAAATATGAATATGCATTAGATATTACGCAAAAATGAGGCTTAGCACACTAATGGGTAACATTGGGAAAGTATAAAGAGGTTAATTGTGTGGATATATTAGTCTATTTTGTGTTATATAAAGAAAGCAACACATTTGGGCATGTATTCACGTGCACACATGCTTGTGTAGATCTATTTCATAGCAAGCCATAGTGTGGTGTTTGGAAAGTATAACCTTTTCCTTTTACCCTTGAGTGTAGATATAGGAGAAAAAGCTGAAATTTATTTTGTACTGCAGTTAAGTGGTGTACAGTAAGATAAATGAACTGGAAAGGAAAAATTCTACTCCATGATTAACATGTCTTCTTCTTCTTCTTCTTCTTCTTCTTCTTCTTCTTCTTCTTCTTCTTCTTCTTCTTCTTCTTCTTCTTCTTCTTCTTCTTCTTTTATATTTTAAGTAAGGGTCTACAGGATGTCCAGGGTCCCACTACTACATAAGACTCATAGTGATTTACCTGTTTACAGCCTCCCAAGATCTGGGATTACAGGCATGCACCACTACACCCAGTCTCAATTGTCCTGTCAGCATGCCCTGGGAGCAAGGGCCAGCACAGCAGGCCCAAGGATTGAACCCCCAGCCCCTGTGCCTACTTGCAAGATCTTTAATCCACTGAGCTATTTAGCCAGGCTTATTTTTCAACTTTAAGAAAATTTTAACAATTAAAAAATGAAACGGAAAAATGTGCATTCCTCCTTGTTTAATGGATTTCAAATACATACATGTATATATAAAATATTGACCTGTAACATAGTGTGCATGTTTATACTCTAATATGAAGTATACACACAGATGTTGCACTCTATGTATGACTACATCTATGTAGCTGGTGCGCATGCGTACAGTACCTTGGGAACAGTGAAACGATTCAATTTCCCCACAACTAATTTTGTATGATGAGAGCTGTGCTGCCAAGTTGGACCCCAGTAAAACGCACAATGTGGTGAAAGAAGGAAGACAACCAGGAAGTGATGATGGAACAGGCATTATTTTTCTACAAAATTTGTGGACTTGCATTGTAAATAGTTGTCCAAAAGTGCATAGTCATGCTATGTATCCATGTATAGATTTAGAAAGGACAAGTTAGAGATTTTTGCTGAAAGTTAAACAAATGGTGGAAGATTTTTTTTATTACTTTTCAGAAGAAACAACATTGAGACAGTTTCAAAACACATTAGTAAGACAGCCACAATAATTAATATAATGAATATTGTTTTCTTCATAGTAGTAGTTCGGAGTAAAAGATACAGGAATGATAAGTTTTCTAAACACTATTGGTACAAATATTTCCTCTCATTAAACTAAGAGAATGTAGCTGTACAGGTAATCAAATATTCCATAATAGTAGTGGGTTATCAGTAGAACTGGCAATGTCAGAAGCTGCTGACTTGAGCCTTTTAGAGCCCAGCATACCAATCTAGCTTTACTTCTTATACCTCACAATTCGAATTTTCTGCTGAGTGGCTAAGGCCAAGTTAAAGCAAGACCTATAAAACAAAACATGTAACTTTTATATTTAACAAGGTCAGTCAAATCCCTCAAACACATACAGTGCTTTGTAGAACTGTTGTTAGTGTCAGCTAACTGGATGAGTCATGGCCATTGCTTGCCCGGTTTGCTCTCTGTGAAAGCCTGAGAGAATGTTTTTTTTCCCTAGGTGACTCTCCTTAGGCACACCACACATCATGGATCCCTTTGCTCTGTGGTTCCAAGATCTCCTTGAACAGAAAAATCGGGACACCGCTCCATTATAGCTAATTAGTAGAAGTGAAGCAGCATCATTGAAAGACTGGACTTAGAATGAAACTTATTAGTCGGGGCAATTAAATAATAAGTCGGAAGTTAACAAAATGAATTATTGTGGGAGGAATGGAGCTAGTTTAGATCAGGAGAGCAGCACAATGAACACCTTCTTAGAGAAACAAATTCATCCCAGGATAGGTATGCCCATCCCCAGTCACAGAGCAGGAATGTGTGCATATCTACAGCTTCCGCAGAAAGAACCCAGCCAACTCATTTTAATTTCATTGGTTTTAAAAGAGTATGCCTCTAATGTATTCCATTCTTGGACTGGTGTGTCCCACTTGACATGATTTTATTTCATTTGAGAAACACTTTTTTTATGCTGAAATTAACATTTTAATTTTCAAAAGAACATTGATAACATCTTATTTGTTACATTAGAAGATAATTTGTAATCCAATGCTTGCATTGTAAAAATTGTTTCTAATGACTTGGGTCACAAATTACTGCCATTATTGAATTTTGGTGAGAGATGTTTTCACATGAAATCTGAAGTCTTAATGATCACTTGCAGTTGAATATCTTCTAGAAATCTTTCTGAAAAGCCATGACTGCAGGGAAATCACACACGACTCATATTTTCAGTGTTCAGAAAATCTCAGAGAAAACGGTGAGCTGTAAGCACATAGGGCAGACTGCTTTGATTGTAATGGCCTCAGGGCTCAGGCTAAGGGGAACTATCAGCCTTGAGGTCAGACTCAAATGCACCCCGATATCTCATTGGTGGTATGTATGATTTTAGTCCGATGGTATAAAATCAAAATTAATACAAAGGGATTATAATTAACAAAATATCAGATTTTTTAAAATGTATTTTTTATTCAACTTAATGAGAAATAAGATAAAATAGCAAAAATGAAATAGTTTTAAAACAAGATAATAGGGTGGTTTCAATAATTAATTTGATTCTTACTGTTGTCTTCGTAGTAGTTATTCAGAGGACAAGATGCAGACATGATATCTTGTCTCAACAATATTAGTACAAACATTTATTCTCAATGAACTAAGACAAAGTAGCTGTATATTTACCCTAATTCATTTATCTATCTATCTATCTATCTATCTATCTATCTATCTATCTATCTATCTGTCTATGTCTTTCAAGTTTCTAATACTAGAAGAAAATATCACACCATGTCTTATAAGTTTATTGTAAGTCAAAGATGCAGTATGAATCATAAAACAGTATAATTAAACATTATCCAGAAAATTAAATATTAATTAATAAAGAATAAATTAAATATTTTAAAATGACATTTGAAAATTCAAATCATGTGTCTAACTTAGAGGCCAGAATGTTGTTTATCATATGTATAAATCTGTAATCAATTCAGAGTACTCACATAGTATTTGAACAGATTAATATATACAAAGATATCAGCTAAGAAAAAATTTCCATGGTAGTAAAGAATTACTAAGAATAAAACATAATATAAACACTGGAATGGCAAATATGACCAGAAATTCTCACAGTTTGGCGATAGGAGATCACACAAAGTTCTAGTGTGCCATGGACGTGGACAGTGTCCATGGCGATTACTGGTGACCAGGTTTTACCCGTGGCACTGGGCTACTCCTATTTCTTCGATATCCACCCTGTAGAATGAGACAGAATCATTACCCACAGGGTGCAAGAGAAGTTCATTTGTGCAATATGCTGATGGACATGTTCTGCAGCTGTACACAAAAGCATAGATAAAAGACTGCTTTTGTATACCTCTTCTCCTGTGTTTAACTGTTGGCCCTACTTGGTGAGTTCTTTCCACATTCCTTCATGGAGTGGTCGTTGTTTTGATCCCTCTCTAGAATAATAAACTATACAGGGTTGGCTTTGTCATCATAAAATTCTTTAGTTGTTCTGTTATGGAAGCACTCTGCTCATCCATTGAACTTGAAAGAGAGCTCTTCAGTCTGGGCAGGAATTTGTTTTCTTGCAAGATTTGAAGTACTCTATTCCATGCTATTCTTGACTTGATGGTTTGTAAACAGAAAATTGCCGTTCCTCAAGTGGGTTTTCCATATATGTGATGTCTTTCTTTTCCCTAGTGACTTTTAGTATACTGTTCCCGTGCTGAATTTCTGGGATCTTGATTATGATCTGTCAGGCTGCGGTTTTAATTGTGTTGGTGTTATTTGGAGTATTATATGCTTCAGTTACCTAAAGGTCAGATTGTTTCCCTATATTTGGGGAGTTTTATCCTATTACTTCTGCCCATCTTCTTTCTATATCATTTTCAAAGACTCCTTCTTTCTCACTGATGGCTATTAGTCTTACATTGTTCAACTTTGCATCATCTTGCAGATATTGAATTATTTTTTTCTTGCATCCTAGTTGTTTTTAAGAGATTTTTTTTTTACCTGTCCTCTAGCTGCAATAGTGTCTTTAAAGTGTGAAAGTCTACTTTTATTTTCATTGAAATAGTTTGGAGGGTCAGGGAGATAGTTCAGCAGGCTAAAGTGCTTGCTTAGGCAAGCTTAGGCAATCACAGGGACCGTGGTTTAATCCCTGGCACTACATGTTGTGCCCGCCCCACCCCAGGGCAGAATGAGTTAGCCATAAAATAAAGAAACCACTTTGCCAGCTTGTGATTGAGGTTTTAAGTTACTGTACAGCACATTGAATCTGGTTCATATAGTCTGTTCCTTTCCCTTAGTGTTCATTCAAGGATTCCAGCATTTTCTATTCTCCTCTATTTTATCTTCGACTTCTTTAGAAGCACTGAGTACTTCTCTTATTATAGGTATTATTTCTTTTTGTTTACTTCAGAAATTATTTCTGATCTGATTTCTTGTATACTTTTATGCAGTTATTTCTTTACTTTGGATGCTATAATGTCAGAGATTTCAGGTATGTGATTTCTAATTTCTCCTATGCTATTGTCTCCTGTACTTATTCTGCATGCGTTGGGGGCCTGAGAGCCCATCTTGCTCCTTCTCTTTGCAATTTTATGTAGCCCTGCCTTCTGACCTTTGGTGTAGAGCTTTGGTAGAGTTCTTACCTTAGCAGCAGATCTGGATCTACCAAGTTCAAATTTGACCAGGTGGGTGTGGCTCGAATCTGACTCAAATGAGTTTCTGGCATACTCAGGGTGGTCTCATTCACATGCTGGGCCTGATTGCCAGGTCAGGTGAGATTTTCGTGGACCCAGGCAGTCTCCACACACTCCAGCCCTGGTTGCTGGGCCAAATGAGTTTCCAGTAGACCCCGGACAGTCTCATTCATGGGCCTGGTTGCTGGCTTGAATCCAGAATATCAGATCTGAAGTAAAGACAGGCTCTCCAGTGTGAGGAATGAGGCGAGATGTGAAGGCGAGGCACAGGGATCATTATGGAAGGGATGAGACCCCTTTCTGATGAGACCGCAAAGCCCAGAGGAAGGCAGAGAGTGCAGGTCAGGACGCCAAGGAGAAGCAGCTCCCCTTTGGCCGCACTTCCCAGATCCCACCACACTTTCGCCATTCATCCATTAACTAAGCTTCATTTAACTAGACTGATGTAAGGCCACATAGAGCTGCAGCTGGCAACACAGCAATGCACATGGCCACAGTCTGAGGAACACAGAAAATTAAAGGGGAAGCAGTTCAGCTGCAAGAACTCTTCCGTACAAGCCTAACCTAATGCACATTGAGCTGAACGTGCCAAGCTGTGCTAATTATAGTGCAACAAGGATTTAAAGATTTTTAAATAGGAGATCACATCTGAAACGCAGAGCAGGAAGAGAACTGAATCGAGAAAATAAATTCACTGAGTTGGTTGAATTCAGAAGAAATTGCACAAAAGAAAGGTTCATTTTTGAAGTGGAGAGTAAATTGCAGGAGTCCAGTGAAAATTTTAAGAGTTATACTGGGAAACTTAGCAGAAGGCAGGAGGAAGAGGAAAATACAGAAGTAAAAAATGGGCTAGAAAGGAGCTGGTTGGCATGCAGACAGGCAGAAGATGGCTTTAGCCATCACATCATGGAAAAGGCACAAACTTATATCTGAATATTCAAGCCTAACCCAGTATGTCTCTGCACACTACACTGAGTTCACTGTTCACCCGGGGACTTTGTTGGAACAGAAAACCTGAGACTTATCCTAGGAACCCTAACCGAAGTAAGCGATAGACTGCTAGACAAAATCTTCAGTGATGCCAAGCAAAATAACATGAGAGTTTTAATTTGACATCCTCTCCCTCAGGATCAAGACAATAAGTGTCCAAAGTGAGAGCGGTCTTTTCAAGGAAACTGGTGGAAGGACCATGAGCAACAGATGCATGCGTGGCACAGCTGCCCTTCAAACACAGGGGCTGCTGAAAAGAACCGTAAATGGGCAACGGAAAAACCAGTGTACACGTGTGCTCCCCGGGGATCTGCGGAGGAAGACCCTGCGTGTACCTCCTAAAAGATTTCCCATGTAAACGGAAAACACTGAATGCATTTAAATGTCTTCGTTGTGCTATTTTCTCATGATTATCAAACTGATAGCTTGTTAATAAACTGTGATGTTCTCAGAGGTAAAATTCAAAGACATTTTTCCACCATAAAAATCAACAGCTATACTGAGTCTCTTGACAAATTAATAGCACTTGGGAAATTATATAATCTGTTAAAACTTTACATGTATAGGTGAAATTAATTCTCTTTTGCAGTATTACTTTCTGTTAATTTAAGCCTCTGCCTATAAAACACTGATATACTCTTCCTCAACCAAAGGAGCTGTGCTCAGGGTCTCTGGTGGTTTTGGAGAAAAATTTTCATGCAGTGTTTTAGCAAACTTTCCTTTCAGTGCTATGTTTAACCACCCACTTGAGAAATGCTATAAAATCTACAGTAGCCACCATGTAGCCATCAGTGTAGAAGGTGTGATCCCACTTTATTAACACAATTTTTTTCTAACATTGAGGTGCAATATTTTAAGAATATTCACGACAACAAATATAGTTGGGATTAAGGACAGAGCATGGTTTGGGAGAAGTAAGGGGAGGAGTTTTTGTAGCTGTGAAAGTGTGAGCATGTTTGTGTGCCTGTAAATTTCTCGAAGTATTTACTGTGCACGTAGTAGTGTTTTGACACATAACATTTCTGCTACATTTTCTTCATCATAAACTCATGCTTGTTGAAGATAATAAAGCAAACAAACATTTGTCTGGTGGGGTGTGAATTTTCTTTTGAAGTTTTTTTTCAAATTATTGGATTTTACATTAGATTAATGCTTCATTATTTTTTGTGTGCTTGACATGAAGTTCTTCAGGTTATTTTTCAGTTGCTATCTTTTTCATTTCTTTTATTCATTTCTCTGTCAGATACGCAGGAGGACTGTTCTAATAAATGCTTTATTAGTCTATACTTTTTATGTCTATGGGTATTTTCTTTTATTTTAAATAAAAATTTTTAATAAAATTAAGAACCTTCAAAAATAACAAAAATGAGACAGAATTTCAAAGCAAGAAGATAAGAAATTAACGATGATTGTTGGGCTAGCAAGATGGTTCAGTGATCTAAAGTATCTGCTTAGGAAAGCTTAGGCAACCGCAGCGACCACGGTTTGATCCCTGGCACCACATGCTATGCCAGCCCCACCCCAGGGCAGGCTGAGCCAGCCATAATACAACAAAGAAATAAACAATACAATGGTTGTTATGTTGCATATTGTTTTTTATTTTAAATTTAACAATGATTGTATTACATATTTTCATCATCAGATCAGTTCAGATTAAAAGATATAGGTATTTAAGATTTATCCAACAATTAAGCATTAACACTTTCAATAAACATTACTTTTTTTTTTTTTAACAGTTGACACACTGCATATTGTCCTCACAATAGTTATACAGGGCACAGGGTGTGGGCATGACACACCTTCCAATTGATATTGGTAAGGAAATAAAAAAAATTAGAGTTCTTATTTTAGGGAGACTATACGATATTTACACATGTAAGTCTAGTTTATTTCACCAATGAGTATATGTTCAATATACACCCATTTGTATATGAAGTCTTCCAGCTTATCATTCTTTATAGCTGAGTAATATTCCATTGTATAAAAATACCACATTTTCTACAAACATTCTTCAAATGATGGGCATTTTGGTTGTTTCCAAGATTTGGGTATTACAAATTAAGCTGCTATAAACATAGGTGCACAGATATCGCTGTGGCATGATGTTTTCAGTTCTTCTGAGAAAATTCCCAATAGGGAGATAGCTTGCTTGAATGGGATCTCCAGTTCTAGTTTTTTAAGGATCCTTCACAGTGCTTTCCATAATGGTTGCAACAATCTGCATTCCCACCAGCAGTGGAGAAACATTTCTCTTTCCTCTCAGCCTCTCCAGCATCTGTTGCTGATTGATTTCTTTATGACAGTCATTCTTTCTGGTGAGATGGTATCTAAGTTTTGTTTTGATTTGCATTTCATGAATGGCTAGAGATGTGGAGCATTTCTTCATGTATTTATAACCTTGCTGAATTTCTTTCTCTGAGAAGTGAGTGTTCATCTCAGATGCCCATTTCTGGATTGGGTCTTTGAATTTTGGAACCCTAATGGTTTTTAGTTCTTTGCATATTCTAGATAGAAAACCTTTGTCTGAGTACTTATAAGTTAAAATTTTTTCGAAATTTGTGGGTTGTCTTTTCACTCTGTTGGTAATTTCCCCTGATGTGCAAAAACTTCTTAGACAGAGGAGGTCCCATTTGTCGATACTTTCAAGTGTTAAATGTGCAATTTGACTTCTGTCCGTGAACTTTTTGCCTACTCCGATGTCTTCAAGATTTCCTCCCATTTTTCTCTTCCAGGAAATTTAATGTTTCTCTTTTAATATTTAGATCTTTAATCCATTTTGACTTTAGTTTAGTCCATGGTGATAAACTAGGGTCAAGTTTTAGTTTTTGGCATATAGAGAGCCAGTTTTTCCAGCACCATTTGTTAAAGAGACTATCTTTCTTCCAATAAGAGTGTTTGGCCCCTTTGTCAAAAATAAGGTGGCTGAGTGTGTTTGTATTTGCTTCTGCATCTTCTAATCTAGTCCATTGGTCCTCAGGTCTATTCTTTTTATTTATTTATTTGTTTGTTTTATTTTTTTCTTGTTTCAGAACCTTTGTTTGTTTATTCACCCAGTTTTATGGCCGGCTCAGCCCACCCCGAGGGCAGGGCTGGAGCAGCATGTGGTGCCGGGGATCGAACCGCGGTCCCTGAAGCTGCCCAAGCTTTCCCAAGCAGGCGCTTTAGACCACTGAGCCATCCCGCCGGGGCCCCCTCAGGTCTATTCTTTTGTCAATACCATGCTGATTTTATTATTGTAACTTTGTAGTATAACTTTAGATCAGGAATTATAATGCCTCCTGCCCTACGTTTGTTGCCCAAAATTGTCTTTGCAATTCTGGGTCTTTTTTTTTTTTTTTTTTTTTTTTTTTTTTTTTTTTTTTTTTTTTTTTTTTTTTTTTTTTTTTTTTTTTTTTTTTTTTTTTTTTTTTTTTTTGGCTCTAAATAAATTTTAGGAATGATTTCTCCAGATCTGTGAGGTATGTTGATGGAATTTAGATAGGGATTGCAGTAAATCTGTATAACAACTTAGGGTGTATGGCCATCTTAACAATGTTGCATATTGTTATCTTCAGAGTGGTTGCTCAGATTGCCAGGTACAGGTATTGTACTACCTACTTCTCTTGGTTTCTTGAATGGAACAGTTAATGATTAACTGTTAGATCAGTCTTGGCATTTTTGGATGCAGAAAAATATCACCTTGTGGAATTCATACACATACATATAGCACCCTGTTTTTTACTAAACTCCTCCTGGTCTTTTGCTCTCCCTCCCCTCATATCACATTTCAATAAGGTAGAATATTTGAGTATTATTGTACCATAGCATAAGTCTAATTTATTAAGCAGAAATATTGCCTGAACTATTTCCGTTTGACTAGAGAGTGTTTTAGAGCATGTCCCTGACATGGCACCTTATACTATTTCATTCCTACATCTACAGAGAAGTTTCGTGTTGTATAAACACACATGGCTAGAAACAGGGTGCAGCCGAGCAGGAGCAGAGACGCCTGCTTTGAGTAGGTGGGAGCCTGGCCCGTGAGTCGACATGAGAAGATGTTGAAATATAGTGTTGGCTTTGGACAAGAAGAGATCAACTGTGGCAGGTCACAGCAGCAGCACCAGGGCTGACTCCTGCCTGATCTCCAGGATGAAATGAATCACGACCTTTCTCAGAGCACCGTCTACATCTGCACCTCTTTGCTTTCTCTTTCAGGCCACCTGGTGCATCTCCCCTCAGCCTTCACCTCTGGCTCCTCATGGCCGGCTCCAGTTGTGTCAAGGCAGGTGTTCACAGCAAACAAATCACTCAAATATGTTCTGGCAGCCAAGTCTACATTCATCCCACTTTGCCTGATTCCAGTGGTATATTTTCATTTAACTGAAGAGTGTATCTGCCAGCTCCAAGCCCGGCACGTGTGTGTGTGTGGGCTGCTCCGCATCCACCATAGCTCCTTCAATCCCAACCCAGCCCCTGCGTAAGTGGGCAACTCTGCTCTGTGCCTGCCAGTCCTCTCGGAACCAGCCCAAACCCGGTGTGAGTCATCAGATCTGCTACACGTCTACCCTATCTTCTTCATTCCCAACTGAGCCCTGGCGCGTATGTAGGGCTCACGCCCAGAGGCTGCAGTAGCAAGACAATGAATACAGCATCAGAACCCGAGCTAGGCACATTGGGATGAACTCAAACTTGGTAGATCCAGAACTAGTAAGCTGACTCACTTCCTTCGCTAGACCCAGATCTGTGAGAGTGTCTTCTCTCTTTTCCTCTTGATCTACAGAGGAGACAACGGGTAACCAGCTGAACTAATGTGCCTGCAAGACTCCAGGTACATCAAAAGGAGGTGATCCAACAGAACTTAGGGAAATAAATTAAATATAAATTCCCAATTTAATGTCTGCTTAGATACATACTCATAATGTTTGCTCTTATTGTCTGAAATACAAAGTGTTACATACAAAAGTTTGTCAACTGCTAAATATCACTATGAGTTATTAGTGTTTCTTATGGTAGTTCTGTTAATACAAAACTATAACTACCTTAACCATATAATCTCTTTTGGGTAAGAATTTTGGTACATGTGGAGGGTATAACTGCACCAAAGCTCTACACCAAAGGTCAGAGGATAGTGTAATAAAGAAAAAAAATGACAAAGAGAAGGCGCAAAATGCAGTCTCAGGCCACAAGCTCACACACACACACACACACACACACACACACACACACACACACATACACACACAAATGCAGAAGACACTAGCATAGAAGAAACTGGAAATCACACAGCTGAAATGTCCGAGGTAATAGGACTTGAAGTAAAGAAACAACTGCAGGTAGGTATAGAGAAGATCAAATCAGAAATAGTCTCTTGATTAAAAAAGGAAATCCCTGAATTAATAGCATCTGAAATAAAGGAACAACTAAAGAAAGCTATAGAAGAAATCAGATAAGAAATAATCTCTGAAGTAAAAAGGAAATCTCTCAATTAATAGCATCTGAAGTACAGGAACAACTGCAGATAGGTAGAAAGGGAATTAGGTCAGAAACAACTTCTGAAATAAAATAAAAAATGGAAGGTTTACTATAATGATAGAATTAATAACTGCTTCTAAAGAACACACTGATGAACAAATAGAGGAGATAAAAAAATGATAGAATTACTGAATGAGCAACATAGAAAAGAAATAGGTCACATAAAGCAGACTCAGAAATACAGAGGAGCTTAAAATCTCAATCACAAGCTGGCAAAACCTATCAATGAAAGTAAACATAGAGTTTCAAACCTTGCAGACACAGTTTCAGCTAGGGAAAATGTAAAAAGGGATCTTTTAAAAATAAGTAGGATGCAGAAAAAGAGAATTTAATATCTACCAGATGATGCAAATGTGAATAATGTGAGAATAACAGGTACCAATGAGAAAGGAGTGAATACAAATGATATAAAATATCAGAATAACTGATGCAGAATAACTGTAGAAAACTTCCCAAATACAACAAAACTATCGGGCATTCAAGTAATTGAAACCTACAGAACTACAAATAACATCAACCCAACTAAAAACACACCCAGACATATAGCAGTCAAGATCCCAGAAATCCAGCAGAGGAATAATATACTAAAAGCTGCTAGAGAAAAGAAACAGATCACATTTGAAGGAAACCCCATTAGAATAATGGCAAATTTCTCTGCGCAAATTATGAAGTCAAGAAAAGCATGGAGCAGAGTGCTCCATGAAAACAAATTCTAGCCCAGACTGCTATACCGCACAAAATTCTCTTTCAAGTATAAGTGAGAAGTAAAATGCTTAAATGACAAAGAACAACTAAAGAATTTCATTATATCAAAGTCAGCCCTAAATAGACTATTAAAAAATATTTTAGAGAGGGTTCATAATGACTCAAACTGTATAAATGAGAGCAGAAAGAACCCATCAAGTAGGGCAACCAACTAAACCTATGAGAAAAAAGGGTAAACAATAGCAGGTAAATAGCATGTCCAGCCTAAGTGAATACATCTCAATTATAACCGTCAATATAAATGGACTTAACTCACCAATTAAAAGACATAGACTGGCTCGGTGAATTAGGAAGAAAAATCCAACAATATGCTGTACACAAAAACATACTAAACTCATAAAAAATTCACAGGCTGAAGGCCATAGGATGGAAAAAAATACTACATGCCCCCCAGCACCTCAGAAAAAACAACACAAGTAGCAGTCCTGTTTGCAGACCATCTCAACTTCAAATCAAGATTGGTCGATCAAAACAAAGAACGCCACTATATACTGGTTAGGGGAAACATTCAAGATGAAGAGGTAAAAATCATAAATATGCATTCACCCAATGTGGGAGCACCCAGCTACCTCAGATAAATCTTAATGGGCATAAAAACTTAATAGCCAGTACCACAATCTTAATAGGAGACCTTAATCCTTTATCCCCAAAAAAAATAAGTCAAACAGACAAAATCAGAGAAAAAAATAGCAGAGCTGAAGCAAAACTTGAAACAATGGAGTTAGTGGACATATACAGTATGCTTCTCTCAGCCACTTCTGAATACATTTTTTTTCAACTGCACATGGGACATTTTCTAAAATAGACCATATACTGGCTCATAGGTCAAGCTTAAGTATATGCAAGAAAACAAATTATTCCATACTTATTATCTGATCACAGTGCAATGAAACTGGAAATAAATGACAAAAGAAACCACAAAAACCCATAAATACATGGAAACTAAACAAGAGGCTCCTCAGCAACCAATGGGATACAGATGGAATTAAACAAAAAAATAAATTATAGTTACAATGTAATAAAAATTCAGTGACTGTGTATTGGAATTTGTGGGATGCCGTGAAAACAACTCTTGGAAGGAAATTTATACGTGTGAACTCACACATTAAGAAAACAGAACAGAAAGTCATTCCATCCAGAATCCAGGCCTGGCTTGAGAGTGTGACTGCCTTGGGCCTGCTGTAAACTCATTTGCCCCAGCAAGCAGGCCTGGTGCATGAGTGAGACCGCCGGGTCCCACCGGACGCTCATCCAACCAAGCGACCAGGCCCAAAATGTGAGAGGAACTTCATTCATCAGATAGTCCTGATGTGGAACCCGAGTCAGAACTCCGTGCAGAGAGGCTAGAGACAAGACCCTCTCACCTGATACAGGAGCAGAATAGCCTGTCAGAGCGGCATAGCAAGTTCACCTCCAAAGGCTGCAGCAGGAAGAAATGGAGCACAGCAGCCAGACCCAAGCCACATCCACATGGGTGACTTTGAACTTAGTAGATCTGGACCTGGTGCTAAGGTAAGTCCTCTACCAAATCTCTGGACCAAATGTCGGACGGCGGGACTATACAAAATTACAAAGAAAAGGAGCAAAATGTGCTCCCAGGCCCCCCGCCCACCCAGAACAAATACAGGAGACAATAGCTTAGAAGAAATTTGAAATCACACACCTGAAATTTCTGAAATAATAGCATCCAAAGTAAAGAAACAACTGCAGAAATGTCTAGAGAAAATCAGATCAGAAATAATTTCTGAAGTGAACAAAGAAATGATAACTATAATGAAAGAAGTACTAAGTGCTTCTAAAGAAGACACTGATAAAAAATAGAGAATAGAAAAATTATGGCATCCTTACAAATTTAATGCAATCCCTATCAAAGTAACAACAACATACTTTGAAAAATTACAGAAATCATTCCTAAAATTTATTTTGAGCCAGAAAAGATCTAGAATAGCCAAGAAAATCCTGGGCAACAAAGGCAAGGCAGGTGGCTTTACTGTTCCTGATTTGAAATTATGCTGCAAGATACTGTGATAAAATTAGCATGGTATTGGCAAAGAAATAGACTTTAGGATCAGTGGAATAGATTAGAAGAGGCAGCAGCAACGACAAACACACTCAGCCACCTTATCATTGACAAAGGAGCCACACACGATCCATGGAAGCAAGACAGCCTCTTTACCAAATGGTGCTGGAAAAAACTGGCTCTCTACATCCCGAAAACTAAAATTTGACTAAGGTCTATCATCATGTACTGTAGTCAAAGTGGACTAAATATCTAAACATTGAGAGAGAAACATTGATTCTCTTGGAAGAGAAAATGGGAGGAAATCTTGAAGACATTGGAGTAGATGGAATTTATGAACAACAGTTGAACTGCACCAGTAATACTTGAAAGAATCACAAACTGAGACATCCTCTTGATGAGAAGTATTTGCACATTAAAAGGAATTACCACCAGCGTGAGAAAACAAAGCACAAATTTTCAAAAAATCTTAATGACTAAACACTCAGGCAAATTTCTTCTGTTTAAAATTTACAAAGATCTAAAATACATTAGGGTTCCAAAATTTAAAGATCCAATCCAGAAATGGGCATCTGAGATGAACACACACTTCTGAGAGGAAGAAATACTAGAAGTTTATAAATATATAAATACAAGAAGAAATGCTCCCCATCACTAGCCTTCCATGAAATGCAAATTAAAATATCACTGAGATACCATGTTACCCAAGAAAGAATAGCTTTCATGAAGAAATCAACCAACAACTGATCTTGGAGAGGCTGTAGGGAAAAAGGAATCCTTCTTCACTGCTGACAGGAATGCAGACTAGCACAACCATTATGAAAATAAGTTTGGAGACTCCTTAAAAATATAGAACTTGAAATCCTAATCAATGCAGCTATAACCCTACAGGGTATTTTCCCAGAAGAACTGAAAACATCATATCATAGTGATATCTGTGCACCTATGTTCACAGCAGCACCATTTGTGACAGCCAAATCTTGGAAACAACCAAAATGCCCATCATCTGAATAATGGATGAAAAAGTTGTGGTGTTTTTACAAAATGGAGTATTAGCTATAGAGAATAATATACTCGAAGTCTTCTTATGTAAGTGGATATAACATGAAGATATACTCACAAGTGAAATGAACCATACCTACATGTGTAAATATCATATAGTGTTCAAGGAGATTACGGGGCCACAGAGGAAAGTGGTTGATGATGTATAGTGTGCCTAAGGAGAGTCACCTCAAGTGAAAACATTCTCTCAGGCTTTTACAGTGAGCAAACTGGTCAAGCAAAGGCCATGGCTCATCCAGATGGTTGACACTGACAAAAGTTCTACAAATTACTGTACCTAATTTCAGGGTAAGTCCTGAGAGGATTTGGCTGACCTCATCAGATACAAAAGTTCCTTTTTTTGTTATATAGGCCTTTCTTTATCTCGCTGTTAACCATCCAGTAGAAAAGTCTAACCACGAGTTCTAGAGTATAAAGCCATATTAATATGCTAAGCTGTAAAGTATTTATATCAACATCCTTCAATATTGCCAGTTGTACTGATAAACCACTACTATTATGGGCTATTATACTACACTTACAGCTAGTTTCTCTTAGTTCCATGAGAAGAAAGATTTGTACTGATATTGCCTAGAAAAGATATGTCTGCATCTTTTACTCTAAACAACTACTATGAAGAAAACAAAATGCAATATAGTGATTATTGTATCTGTGCTACTAACCTGTTGTGAAACTATATCATTGATTTTTTTTCTCATTAATAGCTAATAAAAATAATAAATAAATAAGAACATATCTGCCAAGAGCACTAAAGCTCATGAATATGCTATAGCTATAAGGAATATGATTGTCTTAGTTACTTTTTACTTGTTGCTGGGACAAATACGTGACATCCAAAATGAAGGAAGAAAAGTTTCTTTAGCTCATAGTTACTGGAGATTTCAATCCATATTGGACCGGCCCAAGGCTGAGTGGACCAGGGTAGACAGCATACAGTTCATGGTGGCAGAATAGGAACAATCACGACAGAGGCCACCGACCAACCAGGGCAACAGAGAGCAATAGCTTGAGCCTGTCTCTCCGTCTCTCTTTATATTACAATCAAGCTCTCCACCTCAGCCTATCTGCCTTAGGCTACACTCATAATCCCAGGAGTACCCAGACCCATAACCCCATCAGTACTAAAACATATAATCCCAGTGGATCATGAGTCAAGTCTCAAACTCTAGAAGTCCTCACCTCATGATTGCATAAGGCCTTTGGGGGACAACTAGAAATAAACCAGAACAACGGGAGATGATGTAAAGACTTGATGCTATTTCTCAAAGGCTTAGTTTTTCTGCTGCAAAATGTGAGCATGCACTAGGGTGTGTGTGTGTGTGTGTGTGTGTGTGTGTGTGTGTACACAACTTAGAGGAAGATGAGATGGAAATTCCTCTTGTTAATAAAGTGCTATTTCATTATTAAATTCTTGATGAAGAAGAGGAATTATCCTAGACTAGCACAGAAGAGAGTCTGGTATATTTTAGCTTGAACTGTCAGTGGTGCGTGTGTCAAGGCGGTTGCTCTTGTGGCTGCAACTCATTCATCCAAAAGACCACGCGCTAGTGGATGTATGATGCTACATACAGCCATGGTGTAGCAAAACTAGACCTATTGTTGGATGAAAAACTTAATGGAAGTTAGGATACTGACAAGAAAACAATCCTATCACTTCTACTCTGCGTGTATTCATGTAAAGCTTTTCGGTTCCCCTTACGTCAGTGCTACCCTCTGCTGAGTGACGGAACACCGAGGACGTTCATTGCCAATTCCTCAGGCATTGCAAATCTTTGTTCTTGACTCAGTATGTTCATATTTCACAAGTCGTTGAAATCTCCTTTCTGCACTTGCTTAATATTTCAAGAGGTTTCATATTTTCATTTGAGTTGTCTTTACAAAGTCTACATTGGAAGCAACATGATGTACATAATTTTCATAGCTTTGTTTTGGATATTCTTCATGAAATGTAGGGGTCACACTTGGTGGGTTCACCCGAGGACTGCATGGCTCAGCCCTGTGGCACCCCAGCCCTCTTTCTATTGTGTGTCTGATTCTGCAGCTAGGGAGTGCCCTTGTCAGCCTTCTCTGCGGCGACAATAAGGGTTCTTCTGCTCTCCCAGAAACAAGCCACGGATTGGACTGTGAGCTCCAGTGGCGTTCCCTGGTGTTCAACTCAACATCACTTTCCATGTTGCACTTTATTTGCTATGAGACTCAAATATGTATTTGACTTGAGCTAATGCCCCTGGATAGGTTTTAAAATTTGTAACATTCACGTATTATTTATAATAGCTCTTTTTATTTTCTCATTTCCTATTTTAATAATAGCAATAGCAGCAGCAACAGTTTAGGAAAATATGTCCCTCCTAATGTCTCTAAGTACAAGGAGATAATGTCTTTTGGAAAATTTTTATTATTAGATCAGTGCCGAGGGACAGTCATGATTATATTGCAGGCTCATTTCAATGCTCTGCCTTTTAATGCCACTGTCTCTGAAGAACCCTAGGCACTAAAGCATGAATGTTACAGTAGCTGAGGCACACTGAGGGAATGTGATCAAGGCTGCCAGACGCTGCCTTCCCACAGGTCTGCACAGCCCATGCTCAGCTAATAAAGTGAACCTTAAAGGAAATGAAAGTGTCACAGTGAATATGAAGGAAACAGATGTTCACCAGCGTGTGACACTAATGGGGAAAGTTAAAGAGAAAAGACCACTCCAGAAGAGCCTAAATGTAAGCATTCCACACAAAGGCTTATGGAATGGAATGCTTATGGAAGACAAAATATGTCCAGCAGAAAGGTGCCCAGCCACTCTTCGGCTTGATTCCACGGAGAACCACTAATTGTTGGTGCCTATGCTTGACCATGTGACTAGATGGAGCTTCCTTGTTAGACACATAAAACAAAGGAAATGAACAAAGGCATTACATTAAGAAAGTTAAGAAAAGCGTATGTTTACACTGCAGAGTCCTGAGAGTCATAGTTTAGTTTTTTAATAATGCTAGCTCAGATAAGACCTGAGAAATGACTAGGGTTTCAATCTTTGCGTGCCAGATCACCCAAAATCCAGACTGAAAACTCTGAGAAATCTCTCTCTCTCTCTCTCTCTCTCTCTCTCTTTCTCTCTGTTTCTCTCTCTTTGCATCTGTCTCTCTGTCTCTTTCTCACTATCTCTCTCATCTCTCTTTTTGTTTCTCTCTCTTACTTTTGCTCTTTCTCCCACCTTCTATCCATCTCCCTCTGTTTCCTTCTTCCTTTCCTCAGTGTGACAATATATGTAAGATTTGTACTCACAACTTGAAGCTCCGTGTTTAACTTTAGTTCAAACTGGCAAAAATGACAGCTTGATCTTGCGGTATGAACATTTTTGGGTAAAAATTAAATCAGGGAGATATAAAATAATGCAAAGTACTCTATCTTATTTTTATTGCCATTCTGTAAATTTATTTTTTTTAAAGGGAATAAATAATAGTAAAAGAGAAAACACACATTTGAAATAATACAGAATTTCACTAAGCAAAACTCAGCAATGGCTGCTATAATGTACATGGTTGTCTTCAAACTGGTTGTTCAGACTAGCAGGTTTAAGCATGGAAAATTGGTTTAAAAAATTGTAAAGGGGAAAAAGTTACACTAGCTGTTCCTTCCAGTAGATGAGCAGAAATCGCAGTGCAGTTATCCAAGCTATCCCGTGAACATGCGCGAACACATCACTCTCCCTTCCCTGTTCCTTTTCTCCTTTCGCTCACCCCAGCTGTTCCTTCCCTTTGAACAGATTCTTTCCCTTTCACAGTATCTATTATACTTTTATGAGTGCCCACCAATTGAGGATTAGATAAAAAGATGCGGTAATTTTATGTAATGGAGTATTATTCAGCTATGAAAAAGGTAATTAGAGGTTTCGCTTGAGAACAGAAAAGGATATGTGATGAAGTCGTGTCACCAAAGCTGTCTAGAAAGCTCTGTTCCTAAGAGAGCACAGAGGAGCCAAAAGAAAAACATTTTCCAGGGAATAATTGGATCAAAATATAGAAAGTCCATTCTGTGTTTTTTTATTACAAGATTGAGTTGAGCAATAAAGAATTATTGCCAATAGGTGTTGCTTTATTCCTATTATTGTCTAGTTTTCGTGTTTCTTACTCCAAATATTCCCCTTGTACTTAATTGATCACCCTACTTTATGTTTTTATTCTGTTAGATTTTTGCCATTTTTGTCTGCATTTTCTCTTTCTAGAATATCCTGGAGAATTACTTCTAGTCCTGGCTTAGTGGCCATGAGTCCTTAGGATGCTCTTTGTGACGGGAAGGCCTTATTTCTCCATCAGCCTTGACGGTCTCGCAAGCTATGTAAGCCCTGCTTGCAAGTCGTTCTTCTAGGTCTTGAGCCACTGCATGCTTTGATCCATGAAGGTTTGTGTTGAGAAGTCTGCTGTCATTCCAATGTGTCTGCCTTAAAATGGCCTCATTGTCTTTCTATGACATCTTTAACATTCTATTCTTTTGTTCAGCTTCTGTACTGGACTCTGAAGTGTATCCCATGCCTTTGAATTGTGACTAGATTCTTGGCATCTCCAGCTGGAAGGTGACCCTTTGTACTCTGTCACACCTAACCCTACATTTGACCATTAAAGCTATCTATCTGTCTATCTATCTGTCTATCTATCTATCTGTCTGTCTGTCTGTCTGTCTGTCTGTCTGTCTGTCTGTCTATCTGTCTGTCTGTCTGTCTGTCTGTCTGTCTGTCATATATCTATTGTCATATTCGAAAACTGACTGATACAGTGCCAAAATATTGACATGCAGTTAATATCTTCTCAGTCCAAAAACTATGCCTCCACTGGTAATAGAAAATAATTCTTACTGAATATTCTTATTTAATAGCTTGGTCTTGGTGAGATCTTGATTACTTCTCAATTGTCTTAGTTTTGAAAAATGGGGAAAGAGTAGTGTCCCTCACCAGATTTTTATATGTATTTAAATAATATATATCTATTTATGAAGCAATGAGAACGATAGCAATAAACTTTGCAACGGGTTTTCGAGTATTACCGCCACTTGCTCATTTTTTTTTTAGATTGCAAGACTGCTATTCCAGATTTATAACAGCTTGTACATTCCATTCCCACAGTAGTTCTCTCTTTTTTTTTCTGTGATTAGCTGGTGCCGTTTTTCTGTGTTGTATTTGTCCAGTAATGGGCTTAGCACTCTGCAAGCCAGAGATTTTGGCCAACTCATAAGCTCCCACTGAGCAAGTGCAGCGGGGGACTTCTAGAGCTTAGTGAGTCACCTGGCAAGTAAGCAAGTGACAGTGCTCAGGTATTCCTGCTTCATTCTACAACAAACACAAGTTGCTCTTTTCTTCCAGTATGGACAAAACAATGTTGTGTTAGGTCCCCAGTGTGCGTTGAGGTTACCGATCCTCCATGCTGCAAGCATCGAAGCCCAACCGCGGCTTACCAGTGCAGTCACTGGTCTCGGCTCATCTCATGACCCAGCCATTGCTTTATCTCCAGTTTGCCCAAAGAGCAAGATAAGTGTAGTAGAAAGGGATGTCTGAGGAGACAAAGTCCTGACACATTTTGTGTTACAGCACAGCGTTATCATGGTTCTCCTTTATTCTCAGTCATTGCAAACCTCATCCTGTGCATGAATTGGAAGTGAGCTCTATCATGAGAACAATGTATATATAGTGGGTAACATGTCCACAGTTCAGGTGCACACTGGGATCTTGAAATGCACATCCTGCAGGTAACTACAGGCTAGTTGTACAGGCCATAAAAATAACAAGAAAATTACAGCTCAGCAGATGTTGCCCAACAAAAACGTGATGTGTGGATCACGTCATGAGTGACAGGAAGTTTCCTCATGATTCAGAAATGCCAATAATGATGAGTACCAAAGAATTTTCTGAGGTGCTGGGGAATGAAGCCAGCTCTCGCACACTGAGGAGACCGCTATGAGTTGCACACTCAGGCCTAAGACTTGAGGTACAGGCAAGCAGGCCGCTGATAAAGTATGCATTTGTATGTAAGGAAAGGGTAAAGGCTAAAATTTACTTGAGTTAAGTACCCAATTTTAACTGCATGAAGAGAAAGTAGGTGGAAGATAATGATCTTTGGAAGGTGAATCCATGACATAGAAAATTAGAACAGAATGCTGTTACGTAGGACAAACACAAGGCGTGCTTATGAGACTGTTGCATTGCACAACTTCTAATAACAACAAAATCAAAAACTATTGACCAAGAATATAATGAACCAGTGAGAGTTCACACAAATTAAAGGTACCATATAGACAGATAGCAGCAAGGAGATTCAAAACATTGGCTGTCACAATATATTTTGTCATGTAAAAAGAAACTAGAAAATATATAACATTTAGATATATTTTTAACTAATTCAATAAAAAATAAGAATATGCAAATGCCTTATGTAAATATGAAAAGAATGGTTAATTTTGTGTCATTCAAAAAATAATTGGCCAGCAAGATAGCTCTGCCTACTAACTGCCTGCCTGGGTAAAAGCAGCGAACAGGGTTCGGTTTCTGGTCCAGCATGCCATGCTGGACCCACCCCTGCAGGATGCTGAGCTTTTGCCCCAATCTGGGCGTGATGGCACATGCCTGAAATCCTGTCGCTGGGGAAGCTGAAAACAAGAGGATCACTATAAGTCTGAGCTGCGTAGTGGGACCTTGCACCAAATAAATAAATGAAAGAAAAAAAAAGGAAAAGAAATATAAAACGTGGCAACTGTCGCTGGCCTCTATCACTTTGTCAAGAAAGTGACTGTTTCAATTTTGCAGGAAAATTCAGGCAGTTGTACGTGTTTTTCTGATCTTTGAACAGAAAGATGACCTCCACCGATCAAAAGCTTAAGAATATAGGACAATTTCACAGAGGGAAATAGATGAAAAATCACTAAGAACATATTATCACCTTATATTCAGAATCTGTTAATAGCAGTGTACATAAAAATAATGTAAATGAGTGAAGATTAGAAGACTGCAAGATTGCTGTAGCAGCAGAGAATGTCTTACGCTAACATCTTTCCTGTAAGCTCATTTCCCCACTTGGTAAAAGGTGAAAGATTTATAGGATCTGAAAAGAAAGAAGAGTACTCATTTCCCCCTCGGGACCGCCGTGCGCTTAGCATCAGGCTACATCCGTCTCAGGCACGGGCCGGGCTGCGCTGACAGTGTGCCTGCTAAGGGCGGCACCAGTTCCAGAATGAGCCTTCTTTCTCTCGCGCAGCTGTCTTTAAACTGGAAGCTGTTTCCATGAGGAGGGCTGCAGTCCACCCCCCGCAGACACATGCAGGCAAGACGTGAGCCTTTTGTACTTTGGGTACCGAGTTTTGGGTCACTGTCATCTCAGCATGTGTGTACCCCAGAATTCCTGTGTCAAAACCTGTCAGTGTGGTGATGTTGGTAGTTGTTCCCTTTAAGAAGGGCTTCTGTAGAAGGCAGGATGGGTCCACTTCCAGACCAGAAAGAGCTCTTTCTCCAGACACCAAGACAACCTGGACCCCAGACTCCCAGACTCCAGAGAAACAAGAAAGAGCCTCCCTGTGTAGTAAGTGTGGGGGCTTTGTTATACAAGCCTGGAACTGTGTGTTACACCAGTTTAATTTCACATCTCCTGCATGAACTTTAGGGAATCATGTTAACAAGTAAAGGAGAATAGCTAAATGGACAACCCAGTTGCCCTCTAAAAGTATGAATTAAAGTTTAACCAGTGCACATGTCAGATGCCACGATCTTCTGCTAGGCCGGGCCACTCCGTACTTTCCGTCTCCATCCTTCTTCACAGCTCACAGTGTCAGAGCGACAGTTGCTGGACTCTGGAGACCAGGCTCAGCGAGTGGATCGCCTGCATTGCCTGTGTTTTGTACATCAGGTGGTGGCAGGGTGGTTGTCTTTTAATCTATAGGGAACAATACATTAAGCATCTTCTGTCACATACTGGAGAGGGTCTTTCAATTCTAATACTTGAGAAGATTCAGCTACAGCTTTTCTATGAAGAATGCAAATTAGCACAAGAACTCATGCCCTGTATTTTGTCTCTGCCAATAAGCTGCCTGATTCCTTTGATATAGAAGTGAGAGACTGAGTCTGCTAAGAATAATGAGCCTCACAAGGTCACCTTGTAATTTCTCTGCACAAAATGATCAAATCCAGAGGAATAAATAGCAAGTGCTGTTCACAGATACAGGCAGCTTCTGGAATAATCTGCTGCAGGGGCTCAGTGCCCTCTGTTCAGTGTTTTCACTTTTCAGAATGATTAAAGACTGTCCTACCAAAGGCCATGAAATGAAGGCGCACACAAGATCAAGAATGCGGGCAGTAAATCGTAACTGTAAATGCTCCCTTGAAATAATTTGTGCCTTTCCAAAAGTTGCACAACAGAAGTTAAAACATACATGATGTGCTAGCTGACAAAGGTTCTATAGAGTGCTACACATGGTTTCAGGGTGAATCCTGAGGAGATTTTCAGGGGTTGCACTTTTTTGTTATATAGCCCTTGCTTTACCTTGGTCTTAACCATCCAGCAGAAAAATCTAACCATGTAGTATAAAAAGTAAAGCCATTGGGCCAGCAAGATGGCTCAGGGGTCTAAAGTGCCTGCATAGGCAAGCTTAGGCAACCACAGGGACTGTGGTTCGATCCCAGGAACCACATGCTGTGCCAGCCCCACCCTCAGGGCAGGTTGAGCCAGCCATTAAAAAATAATAAATAAAGCCATATTAATGTGCTGAGTTGTAAAAGGCTCAAATTAACAGCTTCCGACATTGACAGCTCTGCTGATAACCCACTACTATTATGGGCTATTGGACTGTATATACAGCTCTTTTCTCTTAGTTTAATGAGAAGAATGAGTTTTACTAATAGTGTTTAGAAAAGTTATCATGTCTGCCACCTGTACTCTGAACAACTACTGTTAAGATAATATGCACTGTATTAATTATTGTAACTGTCCTAGTAACCTGTTTTGCAACTGCCTCATTTTTATTTCTTTCTTATTAAAATTAATAAAATGAAAATATATATATACATGAAATAGAGTTAAGCCTGGCAAGTGGCCTCTGTTGCACAGTTATTTAGGAAATCGTGTGGGGCACTTGCCCAGAGAGGTTGGTAAGCACTGAGAATATTTCCTTTAAGCAGCTGCCAATGTGGGTTCTCTCACTAGTGAAAAACTGCATATGTGTTTAGAACTGCTTCCTAAGCAGATTTTAGGGGCTGGGGAGATAGCTCAGAAGAATAAGTGCTTGCCTGGCATGCACAAGGCTTGAGTTCAATCCCCAGTTCTGAAAAAAAAATTCCAGAAGCAGATCTGAATGGTCAAAGTGGGTATTATTTGCATATTCATATACACATTGACATCAGGGTATGTTTGTGTGCATTTTTGTTGGGACAGTTAAAAAATGCCACACTGAAAATTAATGAACGGAACTCATAATAATTTTCACTAAGTTAAGAAGGAGCAACTAATAGCAACAGTAATCAAAATAGGCAGATAACAAACATTTAAAAAATATGAAGTGGTATGAGGGTTTTGTTTTTCTTTTCTTTTTTAGGGAAGGATCTACAAGGTGTTTGGGTGCTCACTACTAGACCAGACTAGTAGTGATCCGCCAGTTTACAGCCGCCCCAGAGCATCATGGGGCCCATCATGCCCCACGATGTCCGGTTTCAGTGCCCCCAGGGGATGGGGATAGCATGGCAGGCCTGGGGATCAAACTCCTGCTCCCTCTGCCTACTTGCAGGTACTTTAATCCGTTGCGCTATTTTGCTGGCCTTCGATGTTTCTCACTAGTACATGGAGTCACGGTTATGTCAGTCTATAATTTAACTGACTGTAAATATGCCACTAGTTTTCTGTTAATATGGGAACCAGTAATTAAAAACTTCTATAGGAAAATGAAAGTAGCAGCATGTTAAATACTAAGGTTATAGCTTCAATTTTTTTGTTTGTTTGTAATTTCCCCCGCAAAACTCATCTTGTTTTTCTTTTTTGGGGTACCCAGGATTGAACTCAGGACCTTGCGCTTGCAGGGAAGGCACTTATTCTACTGAGCTATTCCCCCACGACTCTTATCTGTATTTTGTATTTCCCCTTTATGATATGAATTACAGGAGACAAAAAAAAAAAAAAAAAAAGTGAAAAACAGGAAGAATTACAGGTTCAAGATTCGGCACCATAACCACGGGTGAGCATGAGTGGAAACTGGTGAGGGCCTTTGACAACAAAAGTGACTGCCCAAAGCTGCTGAGGATGGGGACACAAAATTAGTGAATTTCTCCATAATTCAGGTTTTTACAATGTGAATACTGAAATTTATTCTATCCCAAAGGGAGCCCAGTGTCTGAGGGAGGAGAAGACGTAGCCAACGTTATAAATTGTATGTGGGTTCGTACAGTGGGCCTTTAATCTCTTCCAGTTTCATTTATTTATTTATTTATTTGTATTTTAGGGAAGGGTATACAGGGTGCTTAGGGCCTCGCTACCAGATGGGACTTGTGGTGATCCACCTGTTTGCAGCCTCCCAAGAGCTGGGATTATAGGCCTACAGCACTACGTCCCCTCTCAATTGCCATCTCAATGCCCTTCAGGGGGGTGCTGGTAAGCAGGCCCAGGGATCGAACCCCAACCCGTGCGTTTGCTTGCCGGTGTTTTAATCTCCTGAGCTATTTGGCCTGTGCTACTTCCACAGTTTCTTGGTCTGCACTCCCAGGATATGCGCACACTCTTCACTGCATCCTTTGTGCTATCCTTTCCTGTCATAGATTTTGCCAGGGAGCTCAGCTGTCTGTTTTGGTGCTCCCCACATCTTGAATGCTGAGATCTTTCTTCTTTTGGTTTTTTTTATTCATTCTAATGAGAAAAAAAAAAAAAAGGTAAAATAGAAATGAAACAGTTTCCAAACAGGTTAGTAGGACAGCTACAATAATAGACACCTTGCCTATTGTTGTCTATATATGCATGTGATCATTGGGGGCCAACAAACATCAAAACAGCATTTCTCCTTTCAGAATATTGAGAATGATACAAAGGATTTTTATCGTTCTGTCTAATGAGCACTTACAGAAAGTTTTCGTGTGAAAGAGACTGAATTAACCAGCTTTCCTGTTTTGGGGAAATGATACTAGACACCCAGAATTTGTCAGAGGACAGGATGACTTTGGTTTAGGTTTTAATGGGTTTCAGAACCATGACCCCCTGGCCAGAGACATCAGGAAGGAGAGGCGCGCCCGGTCGGGCAAAGCTACCTAGGTAACAGTGGCTGAGAACAGAGCCTGCGCAGGAGAGGCTGTGCAGCAGCCAGCACGCCCTACGTCACCACCCTTGTCCTTCCAGGATATTGCTCCCCCGACCTACCTGATCTTTCTTAATCCAGTAAGATTGACATTAGGGTTAATGCTTGTGTTACCCCTCTTGGACGTAGAGTAAATGAAAGCAAACCTCTCCTCCAAGCAAGTCACTACACCACCTCCCAAGAAACCTATTGTGGGTGGAAGTTGCACAGCCAGAACAGTGCCTTGTACAGGGCTGTTGTGCGTGGTAAGATGGTGGTCAAAGCGTATCCCACAATCCCTACGCTTGACAGTGCTCACCTGTTGGAGGATTCTTCTGCTGGTAGTGCAGATGTGTCCTATGAACTCCTTTATGAAACGGAAATTACATTAACCTAGGCTAAACCATGCACTATAAGAGGTGCAAAGGACAGAGTGTTGTTGCAACCTAAAGCTCCTACTCATTCTTGTAAAAATAACTTAATGTTAACATGATTCTTGGTTATAAAAATCCTACTTATCTGTTCAGTACAAAGAAAGAGGAACTAAATATTGTTAAAAATTTAAATACTTCAAAAGAAATTATTATCAACTGTAACACACAGTTTAAAATCCTACTTCTTAAGATGTAAGTTGCAAAATTGTTAATGTAGAAATATTGATATCTACATAATAATTCATAAAAGTATAATGAAGGTATCTTTTAAAATATTAGAAAATGAGATTGTTTGAAAAGTGAGTGGCTATTAGCATGGACATAATTAGCAGCACTGACTTCAAGTCAGATTACCAGATTAACTTCTTGGCTCCGTCATTTTTAACTGCAGGAGCATGAGAGATGATTTAACCTCTTTGTCTCAGTGCTTTAAGCAGTAAAAATGAGAGGAAAATGTGTTAATTCAGTAAACGTGTTCTTGAAGTACATTTATGCTCACTAAGCAAGATGATGTTACTATTGAAATAATATAAATTACTGCCGCCATTTCAGTCTCTTCCCTACACCTCGAAGGCCCAGTGTGACAAGCTTGGGAGGTGGTGGACCCTTGCAGGGAAGTGCAGGAGACATCCGTCAGGCCTTGGGAGAGGAGCCTGAAGGATTCCGTAGCACCCAGCCCCGCCTCTTCCTCACCTTTGCGCTGCGGTCCTGAGCTGAGCAGCCGTTCTCCAACCCATGCTTCCGGCCCAATGCGCCATCACAGGCCCGCAGGGACAGGGCCAGCTCTTCCTGGAGCTGTCAAAAGCAACCTTTTCATAGGATAAATTTCTTAGGGGTTAGACTGACGAAAACCTAAGTAGCATGCCATAGCAAAATGATGTGAACTCAGCTTTCTGATTCTTCAAGGTTTTTTTTTTTTTTTATTTGCATATTAATGTTAGGCTTATTTAAAGCCACTCGGTGTCGTCTGGGATCAAAGTATGGCCGTGATCTTGCCATGCAGAGGGTCTGACCACACCACACAATCGGGCGATGCAGCCAGCGGCTCTGTTCCCTGTGGCAGGTCGTTGCTCTTCTCTGCTCCTTCACGCAGTTTCCTCGCATTTGCTGCCTGTCTTCCTCGTTCCCATCCGTCCTCTCGTGATCCTTGATATGAGAGAGCTCTGTCCAACCGAACCCACTTGCTCCCAAGGGGCTTGAACTTAAGGACAGTTTATATTTTGTTTTTGCTCCCTTTGCAGCGAGCCTAATCACTCGCTGAAAATAAGTCTTGTGTGTTTTGAGAGAGCTGCACTTCCACAACTTCAGCCTTGGATCTCAAGCTTTACCTGGACATCAGAACCACCACGCAAACTTCTACACTGATGCCACGTTACAATCTGAGAAACATTTCCCAGACGGACATGTTTACAGTTTCCGGGTGGTTTAAAAAAAAAAAAAAAAGTCATCGAAACCCAGCTTAGAACAGTGTTTTTTCAGTATCCTGTTTGTAAGGATATTTGTAAACCAAGTCAAAATGTAGATTTTTTCCTTATATGGGTACCTTTAAGAAACTCCAGATGAATGAGAGGAAGAAAGAACGGGACAGAAAAGTGCAAAGTGCGATAGATAGGTATGTGTTCAAGTCTTCCACAGTGAGCTAGGGTAAATAAAGAAACTGTTTCCTACCTAGATTTTCATAACAAAAGAATAAAGAAAAAAAAAGAACAAAGGAAGAGGAAAACAGGGCCTGGAGCCTGGGGGCGCACACCTGCAAGACGTGGGGGGCCTGGCTTCCAGCCTCAACATCAAAACAAGTAAAGCTTTGAGTTACGAATAATCTTTTTTTATTACTTTTAATAAGAAATAGCAATGTGACAGTTGCAAAGCGTGTTAGTGGCACCTTTCTACTATTTGATACAATGCATATTGTTGTCTTCCCATTAGTTATGCAGAGCACAGGGTGTAGGCATTTTAATTTTTCTAATCATTATTGGTATGCAAACATTTTTTCTCATTGAACTAAGAGAAAGTAGTTGTATACATAATAATCTAAAGTTTGATAATCGCAGTGGGTTGTTGGTAAATCTGGCAATGTCGGAAGCTGTTGATGTAATCAGCTCTCGGCCCGTCACCGGATGTGGTGGGGTACCCAGCAGTCTTCAGGAGTTACCTTTGTCCCCATCAGCTAACCTAGAAGAGCTGAGCAGCACTGGGCCTGCGAGGTTTAATTTAGCTGCGAAATTAGGTTGAAATTGCCTCTCCTTGAATGCCCTGACTTCCATTTGGGTCATGGTTATAAAAATCCCAAATGAATAATGAACTAGAAAAATCATGTAAAAGTCTACTCTCTTGAATGTGTGTGTCCAAAAATTCCAATTAAGGCTTTAGGTACTGTTCTTTCTTTTTAATAGGCATATTCAAGTTCAAAAATATTCCTTAAAACATACTCATTCTCTGATCTCAATCCACATTTAGTTAGCCACCACAAAGCATATATTTTCTTAGAATGAGTACATTACAGATGAAGGGATGAAGGTGGGCTTTCTTATTCCATTCTTTCAGGTTCATGAGGGGAAAATTTTTTCATGATAGTATTTTATGTCATGTGAATACCTAATTCAATATAGAATTTTTTGTCAATACTAGGGAGTATAAATCTATTACAAATAGGTGTTTTTACTTTGTTTATTTTTAACATTTTGTACTTTTGAAAAGAAAATACCCTATGTTAATATTTTGATAGAATATTAATGAGTATAAACTGACTCAGCACAATAGCTCAGGGGAATAAAGCACTTGCATAGGAAAGCTTAGGCAAGGCCAGGGACTGCAGTTCAATCCCTGGCACCACATGCCATGCCAGCCCTGTCCCCAGAGTCCCATCACAGTGACTTACTCCCGTAATCCCTGCACTGAGGAGACTGAAAGCAGGAGTATCACCACAAACCCAAACTATGTAGTGAGATGACCCTGTAACAACAAAATACATAAAAATATACATTTTTATGAACAGCTTAGATTGATATTTATGAAAGCCTGATTTTTCTACAAATAAAACTAACAAGATAGTTTCAGCAGCTTGCATCATCACTGCCAAATTTATGTTCATTTATTAGCAATAAATGTTGCTGTTCTCCAAACTTGATTTCAAAGTTAAACTAAATTAACGTTTTGACATGTGAATAAGTGTGTGTAGACAATGTACATATTAGAAAATGGGTTGTAATAATATAGTTTATACTTGAGAAAATGAAATTGTCTAAATGTGAAACAAAAATATCAATGATAAAAGGAGGATCATTATGAGTCTAAGCTGCATAGTGAGAAACCATAGACCCTGTACTAAATATATAAAAAAAGAAAATTGAAAAACAGTATTTTCTAGACACCAAATCTGTCAAAGAAAAAAAAAGGTAAAAAAACCAAAAAAACAAAACAAAACAAAACAAAAAACAGTGTATTGCTATCTCTAGTTTCTAGGGTAAAAGGTAACACTTTAAGCTTAGATGTCATTTATTTAACTATGTGTAAAGTATTAGGAAAAAACAACAAAAAAAACGTAGTAAAGATTTCAGAAAATCAGATGTTAGCTATGTAATAAGTTCCTTTGTAAAAAAGATGTTTTTTAGAATTTGAGAACTATTGCCACTGGTGGGTGGTGGTATTAAATTATTCGTGCATTATGGATCAGAGGATACAAACATCAGCATTCTATTCCTGCTATATCCAGCTCCTAGATCTGAATGAAGTTAGTGACAGCTGACTAAGTGACAAGTGGGATATGATAACTGGCATTGTGAGAAAAGTGCCTGCAGCTCATTTTCTTCACTGACTATCACACATCACTTTGATATCTCACTCTTGGTGGAGACCAACGGGCAGAGTTTCCTCAGCAACCCTGTTTGAGCGTGGGAAAACATGTGGTAGTAACCAAAGCCATGAATTTGGAGTGTTCCTAGAATGCAAATTCATGCAGCCCAGCAAGTCCCAGGGCTGAGGGGTGGACTCAGGAAGCCTGAGCAGCGGGGAGAATCTGCCATCAACATGAGTTCATGGGGCCTATGGCTACAAAGCTCGGGCCCACACCTCACACGATAGGACCAAGGGGTATGAGCTCTTCATCTACCTTGCATAGCACGGATGGAACCCAACGTGATGCTTGAGAAATCTCAATTCGTAATCAGCGCTATGAATGTTTTCAAAATTAAATCTGTTTCCTTAATATGTTACAGATACTTAGATAATGTGTTTACAGTTAAAAATTATATGAAAGCAATACTGACTACATGGGTCCTGAAGACCCAAGAGTCGTACATATGAAACTGATATGAGTTGGTAATAGTTGTGGATAATATAGAATGCATGCCCTCAAAGGTCTGATATTTTGATTATAAAGTAGGCAGGGTATAATACGATATTTCGATCCTATCTTTCAATGAAACGTTACTGAGAGGAACGGTTAATGCTTAATAGGTTTGACCAAGTTTGCATGCTTAGACCTCATAATCTGAACAACTATTGTGAAGACAACCATGTGCAGTATAGAAGGCATTGTGGAATTTCTATTATCTTGCTTTAAAAATTCTGTACTGTTTCTAATTGGTTTATTATTTTTATTCATTCAAAAGATGATAATGTGGAAATTTTGCCTACATAATAATGTTTATTACCTCTTATATATGTTATCCATATATTTTCCCAGATCAGATAGATCAGGTTTATTTATTTATTTATATTTTAGGGAAGAGTCTACCAGTGTTCAGGGTCTCACTACTACATCGAACTTGCAGGGATCCACCTGTTTACAGCCTCCCGAGTGCTGGGATTACAGGCATGTGCCACCATGTCCAGTCTTAATTGTTGTCTCAGCAAGTCCCAGGGTGGGGCTGGCAGGCAGGGCAAACCCTTGTACCTGCTTGAAGGCGCTTTAATCTACTGAGCTATTGGGCCAGCCCTAGATCAGCTTTATTGATCTGCACTCCGGGTCCCCTTGTTTTACGTCTTTTTGAGTGTGCTGAGTGCTTTTATCCTTTTTTAGCCTATTGTCATGTCATTGTCACGCTATTTCAGCATAAAGGACCTTTACAAAGTATTCCAGGAGCTTACAATGTTAGGAACATAGTAAAAGAACCGCCGCATACGTTCAAAAACTTAATCACACTTATTTTGGCTTAAAGCACTAGAAGTCAAGAACTAATAATAGTATTTTCATATTATACGAGTTTTGACTATTCAGCAAGCAGAAATAAATAGAGGAAAATTAAAATGAGTTGACTAACTGGAAAAGAAAAAGCGTTTTGAAAATTACTTGCTCTTGACATCATATACAACTAATAAAACTATACTTGCAAAATTGGATCTATAAATCTGAAGTAGAGTAGAACTATAAATTCATCACCATCAAATTCTGGCATAATGGAGAAGAGACATTGATATTTGGGGCTAAATTTAACAGTAAAATATTTCCAAGTTATAATGTTAATGCATTTATCTGATCCCCAGGCTTATTTATGGGGAGAAGTCTAGTTTTGGTGCCACTTTTCTAACCTCTCCTAACATACATAATGTGAAGATTTCCCCAAAACCTCCTGGGAGAAAAATGTGTATTTTTCTGCTTTGGATATTAGATATTTATCATACCCTAAGAACATCAAATCATTTTTATTGTTTTGAGAGAAGGTCAAGTTTATAGCATTGTAAAAATAGAAAGGCCTCACTGCAATAATTTACTGATCTCTAATATTTTTCTTTAATTTAGAACATGTATTTCTACACTACTTTAACAAAATTTGGAAAGTGTGACAACTTGTTTATAACTAAGATGATAATTCACAGCCAGGTTAGCAGATTGAGGACAGAGAATGGTCAGATTGTTTCCAGTATTTGTGGACAAAACTCATGCCCCATAAATAAAAATGGTATAGCCAACATCCTGTCTTTGAGTACCTATCGTGGTCTAACACTTATGAGAAAACAAATTTTCTCCAGAACTATTTCATTTAATTGTGCAATTTAATATGTTATTAACTCTCTACTGAGAAAATGATTATTTGCCACAAAATTACTAATGGTTTTCAACATTCTCTCTAATATATTTAAATATGTAAAGTAAGAATTATAAAGTCTTCTTAAAGATGTCTGGGGAAATGGCAGAGAGGTTCGCAACAAGAACTGAGCCTCTGACACTTGGAATTTATGCACAAGAATATAACAACACAAGGAAAAAAACAAGAGAGAAAGAAATGTATCCCAAGGCATCAAGAAGTAGTTCATAATTTCCATGGCCAGCAAATTGATCAAATGCATGTAGACGGTACTAGGCCTCAGTGCCTACAGTAAACAAGGGACTTCAGTCCTGAAAAGAACGTCCAGGGTGGTTAAGGTCAGCTATTAGTCGCTGGTCCACCTTGTATCATGTGTTACTAACTGCAAAGGTTAGCAAAGGGCCATTTTGTTGTAAAAAAAGAGAAAGAAAAAAAATGTAGGTATACACAAGATAGGATAGATGTACAGCTACTTTCTGTTAGTTCACTGAGGAAAAAGGTTTTCACTAATGTTCTTTAGACAAGATATCATATCTGCATGTTGTCCTCTGAACAACTACTATGAAGACAACAATACACAACATATTCTGTCCTACCTACCTATTTTGAAACTGTTTCATAGCTATTTTATCTTTTTATCTCACTAAAATGAATTTAAAAAGAAAACATTGTTAATAAAACAAAGATAGTTGTAAGAACCATAAGATAACAAGAGGAAAATTGTAAAAGACCTCTAAAGATTCTCCATTCAGATTCTACAGATGTTCTTGCTACAAATAAGGGAAAATGAATCATGAAACAACACATTAATTTGGCAATGACAAAAAAAATAAGGTTCTCACAGAAAATTAAAGGCTTAAATGACATTAACAAGGTGGAGCACAAAGCGAGGAAGGAAAGCGAGAGGCTTCACTTTTTCTCTGCCACCTGGTTGGTGGCTCATGGGAAATGGAGCCCAAATCTACACGTGCAAAGTGGAAGCAGAGGACTGGAGAGGGACTCGGGGCGAATCACTGCCTAGGGCGCAGGCTGGTAAGTGTGGTGTCATACAGGGAGAGATCTCTTCCCATGTGAGTGTCCACAGGCCGGGGCCAGTGAATGCCTGCCCCCACCCCAGAACCCATCCTGCCCAAGGTGCGAGAGAGCGGGGTTGGATGCCACTCTATGGAGTGTTTGAATCGAGCACCCAGGGAAGCAGCAGGACAGTTTACACCCGGAGTGCTAGAATGCTAGATGAGCTAAAACAGTGATACGAGAAATAAGCAACCGTGTTACCAAAGAGTTAGAGCCTGTGAGAAGTTCTCTTTAGATATTAAAGAAGCTCCACATGGAGCAACTACACCTGCCCTTAAGACAGCTTGGGCCAGCCCTCCCCCCACCAAAAAAAAAAAAAAAAAAAAAAAAAAATCCTTCTGAAGTGTTTTGAAGGAAAAAAAATATTATATATATGTTGAAAACAGGAGGATCGCTATGAGTCCAAGCTACATTGTGAGACCACGTAGGCCCTTTTCTAAATATAGGGAAAAAAAGAAAATTAAAGATATTAAAAACTGTATTGAAGGACAGTACAAGTGATCATTGTGAGCATCGAACCGTAGAAGTAGGAGACGATGATGCCATTGAAGGCCAACTGCCTAAAGACTTATTGAAAGCAACTGGATAGGAAAAATGGATCGAGCTGCTCCTCAGTGACTCAAAGGAGACTGATCTACTAGTGACTGGGATAAGTGAAGAGGTAGAAGACAGCAGAAATGCCATGAGAGACTTGCTCACCAAAGTAAGGGCAAAAGTTTACCAAACATAGGAAAAGAAATAAACGTAAAAAGAAGGCAGACACATAGAACTGCAAATATCTACAACCCAAAGAGGGCCTCCATCACGTTATATTCAAAGCCTATGACAGGGGGAGTAATCTTTTATCTGTAAGAGAAAGAAAATGAATCACAGAGATAGAAAGTAATCAGAATTATGCGACACTTCTCCACACAAGCTCTAAAGGCCCAGCACGCTTTGAGGGCAGACCTTTACAACCCAAAGATAGGAGTTTTTAGCCCTGACTTGTACATCATACAAAGTTTTCCTTCAAAATTTATAGCAAAATCAAATCATCTTTAAGAAGGAGCACGTGGACAACTTCATGATCACAAAAACAGCATTGCAAAACATTGCAAAGGATGTTCTGGAAAGAGAGGATGCAGCCAGAAATGTCAGGCAGCCAGGAGAAGTGTATACAGCTGGGCAGACATGAGAAGCAAAGGGGAGCGTAAGGGAGTGGGCACCAGGAAATGACGCCACCACAGGAGTGGGCCTCAGGCTCGATGGCCTGGATGCCCCACGCACAAATAAGTTTGCAGAGTGGGTCAAGAAACCCAGCACATTGGTGTACAGTACACAAGAACATATTTAATCCATAAAAACTTCACAGGTTAAAAATAAAAGCAGGGAGAACAATATTCCATGTAATAGTAAACCAGAAAAAAGCACAATAACCCAGAAATAGTGATACTAACCAGACAAAGTAGATCCCAAGCAAAATCTGATGAGAAGAGACAAAGAAGGTCATTGTATTGCTTAGGGTGGCAGACAGGAAGAGATAACAATGAGGAACACATATGTACCAAAAATCCACATGCCCAACCTCCCAGAAAAGACGGAACGGACATGAAATACCAGACGGGCCCCAGTACAACTCTGACAGGGAACCTCAGGGCTGCACTTTCACAAACGGACAGAGCAACTAAAGAAACCAACAAATAAATACATACATTGAACCAAGCTTTTGAACAATGGACTAAGGAGAAAAAGGTGCGTGTTCTGTCCTAAGACAACAGAATACATATTCATTTCAACAACGCATGGGACTCTCAACAAAATAGCCCACATGTTAACCCACAGAGTAAATGCAAAGGAATTAAAATAACCTTACGCATACTGTCAGCTCAGAGGGCAATGAAACTCGAAGTCCACGGCACTGAAACCCACAGACGGTATGCAAGCACATAAAAGCTAACCAATAACCTCTTCAGTAATCGATGGGTCTCGGGAGAAATTAGGGAAGAATTTATAATCTCTTCAATTAAATGATAAATCATTGTAACAAACCAAAACCTATGCTACCCAGAGAGTAAATACTATGCGGTAAGTATATAGTGTTGGATTCCCACATCAAAAGAACTAAGTGCACTAAAAAAATCCAAACAATGCACCTCACATTCTAGAAAAATAAGACAAATCCAAATCTAGAACAGGGAAGAAGACAATAAAAAGCACAGGAGAATTTAATGAAATTCAACTCAAGAAACAGCACAAAGAATCAGTGACCAACGACACTTAAAAAGTTAAGCAAAATGTACAAAACCTTGAGCAATCTTACTCAAATAAGGAGTGAAAAGACCCAAATCCAGAAATTTAGAGATGAAAGGTACAAGATCACAGAAGTTGCTCAGAGAAATTGGGCAACAGAAAGAAACAAAAGGGTTCTGCAGGGCAGAGGAAGAATATAAATTACAATTATTTGTTCATGACACAATTCTCTGCATGGAAGACTCTCAAAATTCCATCAACATACTTAAAAAATTAATAATGGAATTCACAAGTGTAGCAGAATGCACAGGCAACACTAAAAATCCATAGTATTCCTGTTAACTAAGAATAGACTCACTAAAATAAATTAGAGAAACAGTATCCATCAGAAAAAGTAGCATCAAAAAAGAAATAGTAATTAATCTACCAAGAAGATGAAAACCAGACTCCACACAAGCAGAGATCCAGTAGGATACCAGAAAAACAAAAGATATCCCTTGTTCGTAGACAAGCAGAGTCAATGTGATAACAAATGGTAGTACTTAGAAAATTGTTTTATAGATATAATGCAATCTCAAATCTGTAAAATAGAAATCCTCACAGCATTAGAATAAACAAGTTCTAAAATTCATAGGAAACCTAAGAGCCCTGGAACGCCACAGGCATCTCTGGAGAGCAAAGTCTAGGCAGAGGGCACCGCCATCCTGCCTTTCAAGTGATGTTACTGAGCAGCAGTGGTGAGATCAACATAGTTTTCACAGAAAGAAAGAAAGAATGAAAGAGAGAGAAAGAAAGAAAGAAAGAAAAGAAAGAATGGAAGGAAGGAAAGAAGGAAGGAAGGAAGGAAGAAAAAAGAAAGAAAGAAAGAAAGAAAGAAAGGAAGGAAGGAAGGAAGGAAGGAAGGAAGGAAGGAAGGAAGGAAAGAAAGAAAGAAAGGAAGAAAGAAAGAAAGAGAAAGGCATGTATAGTGATGTCACAGAACAGAGCAGGTAGACAACCTCCGCACACAGTTACCTCTTTAGCAAATGGAGGTGAGAGAACTTCATCTGTTATCATGAATTGAACCTAGGACAGCACAGTGCATCAAAGGCGTAAGTATCACGAGAGAGACACTAAATCTGCTGGAAGACAAAATCGGTACAAGTCTTAAATATATAGACGTAGGCAAACTTTTTGAACAGTACCTCCAATGCACCAGAATTAACACAAGACTCAACAAGTGGAATCACATCAAATTAATAAGCTTCTGAGTAGCAAAAGAAACTGCTGAAGAGTGAAGAGCTAGCACTGATAATGATAGAAATATTGACCATCTATTCTTCAGACATAGGGATTATATCTGGATTATATAAAGAACCCAGACAATTTTTAAAATGGGAATTTTAAATCCATAGACACATCTCAGGTAGAGAAGTAGAAATGGCCACTAATGTATGAAAGCTGTTCCACACTACAGTCCTTTAGAAGAATGTGAATTGAAGCACCACTGTGTTTTGCTCTGGACAGTTTGGCTATCACAAAGAAATCAACACAGCAAGCGTGGGGAAGGCAAAGAGCCGGAGCAGCACATCCGTGGTGGCGGGCTGGCAGCTGCTGCCATTCCTACGGACATCAGTTTGTCCAAAACCCATGTTTGCCAGAGCCTCGCATGCCCTGCTGAGGAGTTGCTGTCCTAGTGACTTTCATCCTGTGCAATCTTTCTTTTGTGTTTCTAAACGAAGTGTGTGACTTTGATCAGTAAAGCCAAGCACATCACGAGATACACTGTCAGTGCCACGGTATTGTGTAGGCAGAAAAGCAGGTTTAGCCATCTTGAGGCACAATTCTAGTAAATTATGGGACTAACTACCTAATGTATAACAAAGAATAAAATTGAAGGCTTTGTTTTATACACATGTGCTACAGCTACTTTAAAAATTCCTCAAAAAAAAAAATAAATAAATGAGCCAGGTGTGGTGGCTCACGCCTGTAATCCCAGCACTTGGGAGCCTGAGACAGGAGGATCGGTATGAGTTTGAGAGCAGCCTGGGCTACAAAAGTGAGCTCAAGGCCAGCCTGAACTGCGTAGTGAGACCCTGTCTCCAAAAGACAAAAATAAAAAAAAAATCTTAATAAATTTTGAGGGTTCCTATAAACAACCTCAAAAATAATTCCATAGGTAATGAGAATTGTATGATAGAAATAGCTTAAAGATTTCAGTGCTTACTTTTTATATCAAAGATAGCAGGATTTATGAAAACTTTCCTATTGTACTTGTTTGTTAATCTTTGCCGTGCCATCTTTACAGCTCACTGGTAGTAGCAAATGAGCAGATGCACCACTAATAGTGCAATTTTATCCTTCGCAGACTTACCAGGGAATATTTATACTTAAAGCAATGACATGAAGAGAACTTGACATGTGGCAAGATGAATATATACGCAACTTTTATTTTGAATCCCTGCTTACATGGCTGATTCTATTACCCAGGGAGTTTGATAAATTCATCTGTCAATCTAGATAATTTTAGGCAACATAAATTTTGCAGATCATTAAACCCTGTTTACCCTGTTCTCCGACTTCCCAACTACTCAGTGTTGAATACGCACTCAGTCTTGCATCCTTCCAGAACAAATGAAAGCATTCCGTGTGGGCTGGAAGAATGCATGCTGCGGTTTCCTCACACCTTTTCCCCCCTATGTTTCAATTGAGCTCTTTGCTGCGTTTCTAATTATTTTCAGTTCCTTATTTATAGGCTTTACAGCTTTTAGAGTTTATATAGGTTTTATAGCTTTATACTTTCATTTATAGATTTTAACATAAAAAAATCTCTTGAAGTGACATGACATGACACTCACTGGGAGTGTGTATTTGAAATGTAACTAGGACCATTTTTAGATGCCAAAGTTAGAAACAGAAAATTCACGGTGCTTTTCACTGCCCGGTGTGTTGGGCCTGTAGCGGTGGTTTCCCTGCCTCGGCAGTTTCCACAGCTGCGGTTATCCCTAGTCAACTGGGGTTAGAAAATCCGAGAAACAAATAATTCCTCATTGCTAAGTTGTGTACTGCTCCTGTACCCTGCTCTCCCTCCCTGAGAGGGTATCACATGTGCCTCGGTAGGTCCACCCTGAGGGTCCGGCGGTCCATGAGTCACCGGGCAGCTATCTCCAAGGTCGCCTCTCCCAGAGCATCATGACGCAAGTCACCTTCACATCGCCCTATGCCGTGGCCTAACGTTGCACCAGAACAGCTACCCCTGTGCCTCGCATCTCCTCAGCAGCAAGGCCCTGGTTCATCTCACACTTTAGGAGGATGAGAAGAGCTCAGTCTCATATTTTGAGAGAGAGTCGTCATTCACATAACTTTGGGCACAGTATGTTCTTTTAATTATTCCATCTTATTAGTTATTATTATAAATCTCTTACTGTATCTAATTTATGTTGAAATTAATAAGTATGCATGCACAGGAAAGCTGTACTCTGTCTCTCTCTATGTATATATATGGTTCAGAATTCTCTATAGCTTCAGCCATACGCAAAACACATCATACCCCCAGGGCTGAGAAAGGAAGACTTTCTTTGAGAGAAGGCCATAGTTCTAAGCAACTGTGCTAAATCTTCCAAGTGCTACGGGTTAAGCTGTCCTCACCCTGCTTCTGGCCACAGGCAGCTACTTTTGAGGTAGCACCTGCAGAAGCCAGCTTAGGGAATGTTGTGTTTGCAATACTGAAGCTATTTCTACAGTAAACAGAAGCTGAAGAGTTTTCTTGTAACAAACCCTTACTGAGTTGCCATGCGTTCAGGGCACCCTCCTCGTTCATACTCATCTGTCTACACAACATGATCTGGCTGGATAGGAGGGCTGGCCGGCCAACACGCGGAGGAACTGATGCTGGGTTTCATCGGAGCAATATAGTTTCTTATTTATTTTCAGCATTTGTGCTCCACACAGAAAAACCCAACTGATGACTGGGTCTGACACGACTGGGAGGAGGACATAGCGACCACAAGCTTTGTGTAGACCAAGCATCAGGCTTTGGCAAATCTGTTTCCAGGGAGACTGCAGGGGCCACAGGGGAGCCGGAATGAGTCCCTGCCTTCCTTCCCACTAACCTACCACTCTCACCTCAGGTGAGATAGGAAAAGAAGTGAAATGGTAGTTTTACTATTTCTTTCACTACTAATCGTAGTGAAGGAAGTCGAAATAGTCATTTTAACAAAGCTACTATTTTGTTTTTCTAGTTGAGTGCTAACTGTAGACCAGGAGTTGTGCTAAATTATTTACATTAATACACCATTTAATAGTTTTAAAAAACAGCTTTGGAAGCGGAACAGGTTTTCTTCATAGCATTCAAGGTAGAATAGCTGGGAGAAAGAAAAATCTAGGACAGGAATCCACCCCCTGGAGTATAACGAGCTGTGTGCCCAGCCTAGTAGAGCACACCGCGCGTGGACTCCTCCCAAGACACAGGAGAGGAACTTATTCAGTTGGATGCCCCGTGCTGGGGGCTCTGAAAGCTTCTGGAACAGACCCTGGGTGGAGAACCTGGCAACAAAGTCCCTTCCTTCTCCGTCTTCCACCTGGTTTCCCTCATTCTGTCAGCATCGGATGCCTCCTGCCCTTGGTCTGCTTCTGAGATACTCTAGCTATATATGATAACTAAGAATTGTCTGCAGAGATAAGCACGAGCTCTTTCACACTAACATGCACACTAAATAAAGCTCAATTTCTGCTAGTTCTTATAAAATATTCATGCAGAAATCTGGGTCCCTAGAAGGAAGCCATCAAACCCTACATACTTAGTTTCAGACCCTTATATACCTTTGGAGGCAATTTTTAAGTGAGACAGTAGCACATTATAAATGCAAAATTTGTAGGCGAGTATAGAATCGAATTTAATATCATTTACATTCCTGGATTAGTTGATTTTTTAAAAAGATAAACAATATATTTACTAATTTTAACACTACTCAGCTATGCAAATAAAAATGTTTGGAAGATACTGGTATATCTGTGAAATTCTCTTTGGGTTTATATTTGTCACAAAACATACTCATTACAGTTACGGATGTGACAGCAGGAACGCGGTGGGCCTGACATCTGGTGCAGTACGCTGAGGAAAGATTGCTAAGCAGCATGTCTGAGTAGTCTCTCAGCATCACTCTTGCACTGTGGACGTGTTCTATAAATATCACAAAAATTGATGATGGCTTCCACCGGAAGTATGAAATTTAATTTCCTAAGGCTTTTCTAAACGTTCTATTTCTTAGACAATCAAAACATACATTAAATGGGAGCTGTTTAGTATTTACCACCAATGAAACAAAGGTTACGGCATTAAGGAAAGTGTACTCATAATATTTCCTTTATCTGAGTCGCAAAATGTAAGGATGTAAGATGATGTAAAAGTCACCTCTTTGGATCTGAAAGCGTTTCCTAGATCAATAGCTCGGACGTGCACGACCTGCTAAGAATGCTCTGGGCGTGCAGGATCCCATGTGAGCATTGATGGTGAAGGCAGCAGCGTCCAGCCAGACACACTTACTCCTAAGAAAGAAAATGAAGCCTGATTTTGATGGAAACTACGTCTTCATTGTTTTGTGGATCCAAATTCTACTCACTTGGGGTTGAATCTACGACATTATTAAGAAGCGAAATGTTTCTCATATTCAGAAAGTTAATGCTTGATATTTTCCTAGAAATTTTATCTGACCCTTAGGGACATCATTAAAGAAACTGTGCAGAATTTTTAAAAGTTTGCATAAGCAAGTACAGATAAGAGTGTCCCAAGTCCAAGAGCACATAGCTTCAACAACCTCTTTATCAACTTTTTAAGTTACAATATTTAATTTATTCTGCGTACAAAGACTGCACGTACACATTCATACTCCTGTCCAGATTCTCTCTCCTTGTCTCTCTGTCTGTACACAAAACAAATTCAGTTTTAAATGTGTGATAGGTTCTATTACAGTGTTAACTGTGTATAGCATCAATAATAGAAAACATAACAATATATGGTTTCATGACCAAACTTCAAAAATTTGAAGTTATTTACTAAAATTCATGACACATATCACTATTTCTGATCATGAGAGAATAGGTTTTATTTGGTAGGAGGAATCAGTTTAAACTGTATCAAATTTAACTAATACATAGTGTTAATAATTTTGGGACAGAATCTGTCTATAGAATTAGGGAGAAACAAAGCATACTGACATTAATTTTATCACTGAAATATATTTTGCATTATAGCAGAGGGGAGGCAAAAATCTTCAAATAGAAATGTTTAAGAAAGAATTTGCCTACTGTGTGGGTAAAACTCCTGAAGGTCTAACCTGAAAAATAATAGTTGCTCTTTAGGAGATTCTAGAAGTAAATGGAAAAATCAAAGTGATATGGTTTCTTAAAGCCATTGCCTATGATAACTAGACAGTTTAATTGGTTGTCCTCTGTAGAAGAAGACATCTTTACTTAGTCTCTTATAGCATTCCACCTGATATGATGCATAACAGAAAGAAATGCGGAACGCACAGAGAAGTTGGAAAAAAAAAAAAACAACTAAAGATAACTAACTGAAAATGACCCAAAGAAGACTGCTCATTAGAATTATCAACTAAAGAATCCAGAGTAGCTGAAAAAGAAAAACAAATAGTTAAAAATGAATTGAAACCAGCATTAGAAAAACAAAAGATCAATTCAGGGAAAAAATAAATTAAAATTTTGGGAATAATCTGTATCTGAAAACAGAAGTAACTTCACCTTCCTTTAAGCCACTTAACACAGCAAATAACAGTCAACTAGAAAAAAATGTTCCTGGGAAAATTTGCAAATTGCAGTTGAAGGAAACGGAGAGCACATGTGTATATCTGAGGGAGTCTGCAAGTGTAAATAGAACTTAGCTATGCAGCTTTCAGCTGAATTAACTTTAAACAGCAGAGTTAATAACTTTAACACCGCAATAAACAAATTCAGATATTATATGTACAGAGATTCTTAAAATCATTATAGGACATATCTACTTGTAATACCAGACAGAAACACAGGAAGAAAATGAGAGAGGAAATACCCACCTAAAGAAATACTGGGAAGGACTATACAGAAAATGGTGAAAGCCCACAGGTTATTTTAAGAATCGCACTGAAATCCCATGTAATTCAGTATGAGCTTGTTCCTTTGTGCAGTATGTATCCATTTGAAAGAGCAGTGCTTGTTCAGAATTATTGCAGTTAGTTTTCAAAGTGTTTGGTGAATCCCATTTTTTTATGTCCTCCATAAAGATAGCACCGAACAATAATATTTTGAAATGCCATAGAGACCACAATGTTTATGTACATTGTTAAATTACGCAGCTCCTAAAATTCTCAATAACAGACTCATACTTAATTTGCCTTTGGGAAAAAAAATGATGGCAGTTTTCATGTAAAATTCTGCTTTGCATGAATGGTAACTTTTCTCTTTGCTTTCAAACATCTAGAAGAGTAGTTAAGAAGCATTTTATTGCCTTTTCTTCAGGAGTTTTAGAAATTTTCAAGATTCTTCATTAGAAATAAAAACTATATTCAGGGATGCACAAGCACATAAAGGCCTTGGAGCGTGGAGTTACAGGATTCCAACCCTAAGTATCTTCTTTAATACCTGCAATTAATAAAGACAAGCACACTCCAGTACTTTTTAGTAATTTACTACAGAAGTAAAGACCCAGGAAGAAAACTGTCCGGAGAAATGCCAGGAAGCACAGATAGTCTGAAATAGAAATAAACAAAGACAGACCTGGAGAACCAGCCAGAAGGGAAAACTCAGCAGACCGAGTGCAGTGGCAGAGAGAGTCAGAGAAGGATGTGGGCATGTGAGTGTCCTGCAGAACCCTCAGGGCCAGGGTCTGCTAGTACACTCTCTTGGAAGAGGATCTAACATCCTGAGTGACAGGATATACAGCAGCTCTTGGACCTCAGCATAGACAGTTTGACTGACATCTATGCAGAGAGAACTTGAGATTTGGCCATTACTTCAAACTGGACAGTACATTTCACAAGCACATCAAGATAGCTGTCACCAGAACTGTGCCTAAAAGATTTCAAAGTCCTGCTAAGCATGCCTTCAGAATCTCTTCTCCTCAGAGCCCCGCTCATATCCGAGCACACTTGTCTTCTCCGTTTCGTCTTTCTGCTCCCACCAACATTCTCACAAGCCTTTTACAACAGCCCATGCACGCAAACAATAAAGACAAGGCTGAGTCCCTAGTTTTTCTTTCATTGGTTGGGTACTTTTTCCATTGCCTTATTTTCTTTCTGCTTTAATCCATTTGTCATATTTTTTCCTTCCTTTACTTCCACATCCTAACATATCTGTTACTGTTATCATGTCACAACTTTTATAAATCATGAAAAAGGAGCAAAATTGTCAATTCAGGTGTAAGTGGACATGACTGACATGATTGGCTCTTCAGATGCTGATTCCTTGAGCAGTGCCTCTGTCCTCGCCATGCGCTAAGCTTACCTGAGGCTATGATATTGTACATTTTGAAGAACTACTCAAATACCAACACGCAAGCAAAGCCGAGGCCACATTATTGGAAAACATACATTAAATAAAGAGATGGCTATAATATTGACAGGCTTTTTCCACTCTAATAAATCATCAACTTTCAAAAAAAATTAGAAACATGAGGCCGCAGAAGCAGGAGAGGAAGAAGAAGAAGAAGAAGAAGAAGAAGAAGAAGAAGAAGAAGAAGAAGAAGAAGAAGAAGAAGAAGAAGAAGAAGAAGAAGAAGAAGAAGAAGAAGAAGAAGAAACCTTTAAAAATGGTCAGCTCCCTAAATCCTGATCCCATGAGGCTGATGAGGAAAAAGTAAAAAGCTAAATAGTTGAAACACGTAAAGGAATAAAGGAAATAACAACCACGACATATGGGTGAGATGTTTCATGAGTTAAAAAAAAATGATGTAGTTAAACACACAAGAGACTACAGTCAGATTGCAGAGGACACAGTCAACATGCAGGTAAAATTGGGTAACCTAGGTGATTCTAGGCAGGAATGAGCCATTCTGTGAAGGACTGGAGGTACTGACAAGGCATCATACAGAAATCTAGAAGGCAAATTTGAATGGAACCATGGGCAGTGGAAATGACCAGTTGAGGAGAGTGCTAGGACTGAGGACCAGGGGAATGCAGGCACCCACATCCTCAGAAACAGCTTGTTGCATACTGAGAGTTTCAGCCCAGCTCCTCTCTGAGCAGGAATGGGACCTTGTTTCCAGTGGCCTGGCCAAGAAGTGTCTAAAAAGGTCTTGCTTAACTGTCAGTTTTCTCTCCTAGATCAGCAAGGTGGCTGAATATTAATTGTTCCTTTCCTTCCCCTCTGCATGCCTCAATTTACCTTCTGTAAGGTGAGTGGAGCACTAAACATCATGCAAAACAGTGGCAAGAACTAAAGGAGTCAGCAGTGTAGCGCTACTATTACCTGGCCCACAGCAAGTGCTTATATTATTCCCTATCAATAATATTTATTAACAAGGGAAGCCTCCATGAATTAACTCATCTTCATAGTCTTATTCAGGCCTCATGCGGGAAGATACAGCTCAAGATGGTGTAGCAAATTTTGTCCTGCAAACATTTACTGAAATATATGATGGGTTAAAGAACGTGTAAGGAGAGACACGGCCAGTCCCTGTCCCTACTGAGTTTGGAGGATGGTGGAAAGTATCAGTCTACAGAGTAAAAGAGATGACCGTGGAATCATCAATCTATGTGTGTTTTGTTTAACTGTGTGTTAATACACTCTTAAATAAGTGTCATATATCTCTTCTGTAAGACTCAAATATTTCTTAAATAAGGTGTTCATAGCATTTCTTTTACGTTTTTTGATAATTATTATTCTTAAGTAGCAAATCATCAGTGTGTATACATTTGTGGGTACAACATGATATTTTGATATGTGCATACAGGACAGAAGAATTAAGCCACTCTACTTACCACTCTTATCACCACACTTATTTCCACAGCCTCTGACGGAGTGTGAGCGATTCTCCCATGGGTGAATACAAAGCCACTAAATACAATCAGGAGGTCACACAGTGAAACAAAGTCAATTGCTTGCACGAAATAAGGGCCACAATCAGGGTTCTCCTCAAAGCAGTGTCTTCCTCACCAAAGAAAACAAGCCAATGTTGGTTTCAGAAACCCGGCCATCGCTTGGGGAGGCGGGCTTATTCCTGAGCACGCCCAGTCCCAGCTCATGCGTCTTCATTTGTTGCATGTTTCAAACATGATAGACCAGAGAGGTAAACACTCCCGGGGAAGTGATCCAGCACCATGCTGAGGCAAGTCTCTCCAGCTCATCTAAGTAGTGACACAGAGCCACAGGGCTTGTGGCTGGCTCCTCCCTTGTGGTTTCCTTTGGAATGACATATCTGAAGTGAAGAAGAAACATTTAAAGAAGTGAAAACAGTCGTTGAGATTGGCAGTGAGCTGGTTCAGTGGTCCAAAGCTCCCATTTAAAATGTAAATCTTATGCTGCTGAAGCATCTACGGTTCGATTTACGGCACCACATGCTGTGTCAGCCCCACCCCCAGGTCAGGCTGAGCCAGTCATTAAAAAAAATTTAAAAAATAATGTTTAGACTGGCAGCAACTTTCCCCATCTTATCCTATGCAAGCATACATGCATGGCTCTAGAAGTCCCTGCCTAAATGGGGCACACTTGAAACTCACTATCAATACTATTTCAAAATATTCAAGATAACATTGTCAACTATCAGCACTCCATAGAAAATAGCTATCAAGACTTAGTCCTCTAGTCTAAAGGGAAACCTCATCAGCCTTCACAGATATGTCTGCTCTATTGCCTCACCCTCCCCTGACCTCGCACAGGCACTATTTGACTCAATGCTTCAGCAAACTTGACTTTGGTAGATCTGAGTAAAAGTGAGACTACAATATTTCTATCACTATACCTGACTCCCCTTACTTCATTAGATTCTTATAGGAATCATCTGAATAAATGCCAATTTTGCAACTAAAAATAGTTTGGTTTTTTTTTTTCTGAAGGAAAAAGTTATCATTTACAAATAAATAATGAGATTTTGATGGTGCAATCCTAAATTTATTGGCGCTGACCAACATATAGAAGCTACATTATCCAACACTTGATAGATAAATGTTTGTATTGTTTTGTTTTTGCGTTTTCTCGTGCTCTATTATGCTAAGCATTTAGAGTTCTGTAGTAAAATATAGAGTTAATTTAGAAAAGGAAGTAAAGGAGAAATCAATCATTTCTTCAGACTAGTCATAAATTAAAGTTTTAAATTAATGAAATGTCACACTAAAGTAAAGAACAGCATTGAAGAGACAGAAAACCACCATGATTAAAGATGATTTGGGTGACTTGTTAGCTGATTAGAACCACATTCTGCCATATCCTGATATCAAGCATGGTGTTATTTTTCATACTGAAATATTTTTTCTTTAGAACTGCTATCTACTACATACTTGATTTTGCTGAACATGCTGTATTACCAACACAAAGAATATTCCTTTTATCTCTGTGTAAGTTGCTTCAGAAATACCTTTGGTGAGCAAATCAACAGTTTTTGTTAACAGAGATTCAAGGATCTTCTTCAGTTTTATAGTTAAATGCCTGAACGTGAAGGCTTATGTCACCTGCATGATAATCAGGAATAATCTATTCATGTATTCTCTTGTAACTGTACATGGAAGGAGGCTCTTGTAGTTGTTTTTGATTTTGGAAGTTAATTTATGAGATGAAGGGCACTGAAGGTTCTTTACACTATAATTTTGCTCCTCTTTAACTTGGAAGCTGAACACATGACTATCTCTACTGTCTTCCTACTGGCATTTCTAGTATGGAAGACTTTGCTTCAGGAATGCCGGCAAGGACATTGCAGCAGAGATGGGAGGTGCCCTATTCATCTTGCAGCAATAAAGTTTGAAATTATCTTAAATCAATGAAAATACAACCAAACACAGTGGGAGTTCCAAAATGAGGTCAGTAATAGTGAAGTCTAGCCCAAATATTTCCATTGTAAAAAAACTAAGTCATTGCTGCAATATAATAAGGTATGTAAAACTTAAAATACAGTACTATCATTTTATTTTTGCTCTCCACTAAAAACAAAACATACGTAGTATGATGAAAATACATAGCAAAACATTTTGTGAGTCATAGTCACAAGCACACTGAGTGCTGCTTCCGCCCACAGGACATAGTCAGGCTCATGTCTCAGTTACTTTTCTCTTGTTGCTGTGACAAACACGTGACACCCAAAATTAAGGAAGGAAATGTTTATTTAGCTCATAGTTAGTGGGGGTTTTAATCCAAACGTGGTTGGCTCCAAGGCAGGGTGGCACGTGGCAGAGGGCAGCTGTCTGTGGTGGTAGAAAACAGCAAAGAGCATGGCAGAGCAGCAGCATGGGCAGCTCTTCAGCCTCTCTCCCCTCCTAACATCTGTATGCAGATTAGCTACCCCAGGGAAAGTGTACCATGCACACCCATACTCCTCACATTGGATCATGAGTTAACCACAAACTGTAGAAGCCACCACATGACTGTGTGAGGCTTTGGGGGCACAGCTAGACACAAATCATAACATTCTGCCTCTGACTGTAAAGACGCATGCACATCCCTTTATGAAAAAAGATATTTAGTCCATTTCTAGAAATACCGAAGTCCTACAGTTTCAGTATTGTTGAAAATTCTAAGTCCCATGTCTCCTCTGAGCTATAAAACAAACCCTTACTGTAAGCCCCTATACAAATGAAGAGTTACACACCTCCATCATTCAATGGCACAAGATAAACATTACTATTCCAAAAGGTAAACACAGCAGAATACAAACCACTGGGACAAAGCAAGTCCAAAATTCAGGAGGCCAAACATTAAATCCTGTAGCTCCTTGTGGAACACCCAAAGCAATCTGTGGCAATATGTGAGCTCCATTTGACTCCAAATCTATAGCACTTCTGCTGGTTACAGTTGCCATGGATTCTCTACGGGGGTGGCTTTGCTCCCTCCCTGCTGTTTCCTCAGACAGTCTATGTTCCTGGCTTTTCCAGACTTCTGGGGCTCTCCACAGCATGTAAAGCTCTTGTCACTCTCTGCTTAACATACTGCCTCCCAGGGGCACCATGCCTGGCTTCCCAGCCCTTCTTAAATCTAGGGAGAAGCCTTCTTCACCTCATAATTCTTGCATTTTGCATGTGTCTGAAACCAGTGCCATGTGAATAGTGCTAGCTGGAACAGTAGCCAGGCTTTCTTTTCTCCTGCCTATAGGACTTGAGTGCCTGGATCACTGATCACTTTCACCCTGGTTGTGAGGAACAAATTCTCTGTACAGCCACCATACTGGAGCCAGGTATGGCCATGACCACCTTTCTGAAACATGGTGCTCTGTGCCTTTCTCCATAAGACATTCTCTCAACTTTGCTATTCTGAGGCTGAGAAGAGTGGAGACACGTAGCCTCCTGTGATGCCTTCAGGCCGTCCTTTCCACTTTCTTTTTCTTACTCAGCAATAGCTGTCCTCTTAGCTCTATCTTTGCAGTCCACAACTTTGGCAGTATTTCTTTTCTTCCCAAACTCACAACTTTCTAAATCATCCTGTCAGGCTCTTTGGTTTTTATTTGCAACATAATCTGATTAAAATCCCCTAACAGTAGCCATGTCACAGCCTTAGCATTCAACTGCCTTGAAATTTCTCCTGCCACATTAACCATTCTTCCTCACCTAATCTCAGTGTCAGGCAATGTCTCTGGACATGAGAAAAATTCAGACAAGCTTTTTGCCAAGCCATAAGACACATCATCCAGAGTTCAACAACCAGTGCAGTCCCTTTTCCCAGCGGGAAATTACCCAGCCTGGTCTTTGTAGGCAGGATTTCTGTCTTCATTCCTCCCTTTGAGCTTTGAACAGAATCTCCCATACAAGACAGCCAAAGTGTTTTTCAGGACTTCTCATGTAGGCAGCATCTCTGAACTGTTCCCATAAGCCATTCCCAATGGCTTGTAAGCCACATGGTCAGGTAGTCACAGTCAACATCCTACTTCTCTGGTAGCAAATTCTGTCTCAGTTACTCTTCTCTCACGTTGGGACAAATATCCAACACCCAAAATAAGGAAGGAACGTTTCACTTAGCCCACCGTTACTGGAGTTTTCAGTTCATACTTGCCTGGCTCCAAGGCAGGTTGGCACAAGCAGCTGTTCTTGGTAGTGGAAAATAGCCAAGTGCAAAAGGAAGGAACAGCGGGGCTGGCAACTTGCAAGCCTCTCTCCCCTCTTGACATTTGTGTGCAGATTGTCCGCCCCTGGCTAAGCATAGCACTCACACTTATAATCTCCACGTTGGATCATGACTTAATCATAAACTCAGCCCATGACTGCGTGAGGCTTTGAAGGCACAACTAAACACAACCCATAATACTCATCAGAGTGTGCTCACATTTACTTGTCTTTCTGATTCCAGGACTACACAACTTTTGATTCATCCCCAGTGTCAAAACCACCATGAAACAAAATGTTTTGAGCAATTCAAGGCATAGAGCGTACCACAGCAGCATGACTAAAAGCACTGAAAGGGATAGGCACATATTTTGAAAAACAATAACAATGTCTTTTGTGGTAATGACTTTTTAAAATTCTGTATCCAGCCCATACTCCCACCAGACCTCATATATCTGGATGTAAAGTGAGAGGACTCCCGTGTACACACTCAGCCTCAGCTGTACACATGTATTACAGTGTAGAAAGACTGGGAGTACAGTTTCTTTTGAGACATTGCTGAATTTTGTGATTCCAAGCTTACAAAGGCTTTGAGACATGAAGCATATTTCAAGCTTTGGGTAATCTTCATGCCTCTGCCCTCCTGGATCCTCTACTTATACCCCACCGAATCCTGTCTCCCTTGTGTCTTGAATCACAAAGTGAGAACTTGGTATTTTTCACATTCCTTCTAGCAGACACAAATGTGTTCTTGTGTGTATTGCTCCCCAAACTTGGCAACATTCTTTATATGTTTTTCATATGACATATTTATTAAAATATATAAACACCAAATATTTATTAAATACGGATAAGGCTAACTGAATAAAATAACTTCTACATATATTTTATGCTTCAAGGCACACACAAAAACCAGCAAACTCTAGATGTAAAACAATCTCAGATAGAAACTTAAAATCATGTCTTTAAATTACTTATTGTGAAAAAGATGTATTCTTTGGTGCGATGGCTTATGTTTAAATGTTCACTCACACCCCATGTGGTCATGGTTGAAACTTTTGCAGAGGTGATTTGATCCAGAGTATGGGAGGTAGAATTAGTGTATGGAGCAATGCTAGGTTCAAGGGTGCTGGGGTGCAGAGTGTGAGTGCCTCGCACTCTGAGTAGCCTCAATAAGACATAAGAGATACAAAGAGCTGTGACTCTCTTTTGTCTGTTATGCTAGCTTCTGCTTTCCTTGAGCTACTTGTCCACTCGCTGCCACCCCACCTAAGAATCAGCTGGTGATGGACTGAAATCTCCACAAACTGTGAGTTAGATGAAACTTTCCTTGCTTAACTTTAAGTGTCAGGCACTTGTCTCTGTAACAAGAAGTGTAACTAAGACAGAATTTGGTACCAGAGAGCTGGGGTCATTGTTGTGACTGTACCTGACCATGTGGTTCAGCAGACTTTGAGCTAGCTTGTAGGAAGAGGAAGAGTTAGGAAAGATTCACAGACATTGGCAGCAAATGCAGAGCCTAATAATGAACTTCAAGAGCTCAGAAGACCAGAAGGCTAATAGAAATCTTGGTAGTAAAGATCAGACTCACGATGTTTTGGGACTTCGTTGGCTTTTAGACTCCAGACAACATGTGTTATGATTGGAAAAAAACTTGTTTGGATTTTGCTACATAAAGTGACTTTACCTTAGACTGAGATTAAGGCCATGGAGCAATGAATCTGGCAGAAGAAATCTTGAGACACTCTAGTGTTGGGCGGTGGTATGGATAATGTTGCTGACTTTTAGCCAGATTTATGTTAAGTATCAAGAGTAGAGAAGTCATCAGAATGATTTAAATCATTTTGAGTTTGGCCAGAAAGGAAACTCCAGGATAGTTGTAGACTGCAAAGACAGAGCAGAGAAAATCCTGATTGCTGAAAGGAACAGAGCAACACAAAAGATGTCATGAAAGTGTCACAGGAAGCAAAAGGACTTCACACTTTGCAGCTTCAACATCATAAAAGTCAAAGACTTTGCCCCGAGAAGAGAACTCCAAATACCATGATTCAGAGTAGCAGTGGCCTAGAGAAGTGGTCCCTTGGCATGTGGTTCACAGAAACTGGACCTAGAACAAGAAACGATGCCAGAGTCCTGCAGACCTTGATTTCATCCACAAGGTTCTAGTTTTAGACGCATACACAATGCAGAAGTTGTGGTGTCAGCAATGCTTCCAATAAGATTGTAGAAGTAGGCCTGGGAGGCCAGGCAGCGTGGCCCTTGAGAAGGCAACGTGTGAAGGTCCAAGTAAGAAGCCAAAGGCGCAGTAAAGATACCAGAAGTTTTCAGAAGCCAGAAACTTTCATCATCCAAGTTAATATGCAAGCAGTGACCAAACTCAGGCAGAGAAAGATACCAAGAGATCTACAGCCAATGGAGACGCCATCAGGGATGAGTCACCCGAGCCTCGGAAGTTCACAGATTACCACAGGTTGTTGTGGGTGCTGGGAGTTAAGTTGTGGGACCTGATGTGCGTTCTGCTCAATTTTCAACTTGCTTTTCTCCCATTCCTTTTTATCTCCCTGTTGGTAACTTTTAGAATACCTGTCATGTCCCACTGAATGTTGGAAGTGTCTAACTTTTCTTTCATTTGGACAGGGGCTTACAGCTAAGAGTTTGCCTTAAATCTCTGAAGAGACTTTGGAGTCAAACTTTTCAGCAATGCTGACAATGTTAGGGCTTTGGCAACTCTTCAAGATGGACTAAATTCCCTTGATATAAATTGATACACATAATCTTTGGAGGGTCAGGGTTGAGATGTTATGGCTTGTGTTCAGATGTCCTGCCAAAGTCCCATGCAATCATAGGTGGGGCTTCTTCAGAGGTGACTGAATCTAGAGTGTGTCAGGTTGGAATTGACTCATGGTGTCAACCTTGTCTCAAAGAACCTAACATTAAGGGTACGGGTGCTACGTGCCTTGGCTTTCATGAATAATATAGAAGGGAAAGAAGAGCCATAACCCTCTTTCACTTGTCTTGCTCCTTTCTGTTCACCATGAAATATTGTTCCTTTGCCGTGCCACTCTGCCTAGAGCCAAATGCAGATGGAGTAACACCTCTGCAAACTATCAAACCGATCTTCCCTTAATTTGGGGTGCCAGGTATCTTGTCTCAGTAAGAAGAAAAGGAGCTAAAACATTTGGTTATTGTTGTTTATATATTTTGGAAAATAAGTCACAATTTTAAATCTATAATCCCTAAAGTAGTATTAGAAATACTACTTCCAGAAGGAAGCAGTATTTCTCAGGAAAGAGATAACTCAGTAAAGTTCTTTGTGAACCTCTTTGAAGTAGACCACCTATATTTTTTCATTAAAAAAGTGTACTTTGAATTCTCCTGCTCTTGTTATCTCTAAAACTGTCTCTTAACTGAATCCTCCCCAGGCGTCTGATTTATTGAAATAATAGAGAATAGTTTGTGACTAATTTAGCCATCAATTTCTCTATTTCGTCTGTGTTTGAATCAGTATTAACCATCACCCACCACAAATAATAATGCTCTTAAATTTATGGCTTTGAATTAATGGAAATTTATTGAAGTCATTTAGTGATGCCAGCTAAATGAGAGTGCTGTGCATTGAGTACAGTATTAAAAAGTTTACTTCTAAGTATAGGAACAATAACGTAATTTAGGCCTTAGAGTTTTAAAATATTTAGATAAGTGGCTCTAAAGCTAGAAAAGTCTTATTGATGGAGAAACAAAGACATACTTTCTGATATATGCCCAGCGTCATAAAGAGAGGTTAACTTTCATGAGCAACCGTTTTCCATCAGAGACTATCTTAATTGCTTTATTTGTTTTATCTTCATTAATCCTTATTAACATTCTCACAAAGTGGGAATGTTCCTATTCTCAATTTATGGAGGAAATAAAGATTCTAGAAAATAGAGTACTTGCCAAAGGCAAATAGTGGATAGGAATTCAGTCAGTTTGATTCCAGCACTAAGTGTTTCTGCAGCAAACGGATGCATGAAGTGAACTGCTGAGACTTCCCAAGGTGGTGCACTGCAGGTACAAAGTTTTTTTGTTACTATTTGTATTATAATTGTTCGTTAGGGTATAATTAGTAGTCATTGCAAGTACTGAAAGGAAATCATTAATTAGATATCAATACTTCCATCTGTGAAACATTAAAATTAGAAATCAAGGTAAAGACTGAAAGATGAGCAAGTTCACCTCTGAATATTTTCTCTCAAAAGTAAATCAGAACAAAAACAAGCAACACACACTCTTGTCCACCTATTCAGACGCACGCACACAATACTCTCAATGACATGTGCAGACAAAGAGGGCACATAGCTTAAAATAAGTATGCCTGAAAAGACGGAAGAAAGTGTCACAATGAATTCCATCCATCTATCTCTCTTCCTCATCGCTCACAACTTTGTAAGGAACAGAGGCACTGGCTGAGAAGCACAGCACACACCAAGAGACACTAATGTTGATGTAACACACCAGATAGGACCAAAGTCTACCATAAGAGTGGAACAAAAGTCCTCAATAATTCATTATATTAAAGTGCCTGCTTAGGCTGAGACAGGGACTGGGGGCTCAATTCCCAGCCTTCATGATGGCCCCAACCCTGAGACACACTGAAATGTTTGAGAGTGGGTCTGGTGGCACACGGCTGTAATTCCAGCACTTGGGAGGCTGAAAAACCGGAGGATTGCTACAACTCTAATCAGTGTAATGAGACCCTGTACTAGATACAAAACAACAACAACAGCAGCAGGAACAGCAATAATAACAAACCCTGTTTTGTTTTGAGACATGTGCGAACTACAGCGACTGCCAGATAACATACAAGAAACAAATTGGTAAGCCCCACGACAGCAACTGCTGCAGGCGGGAACCGTGATTGGGTACCACACTAAGGTTCCAGTGAGATAAGAACAGCACGCAGTCTCAGACACCCCGAAGCAGACCCTAGTTAGTAACAAAAGGGACAAGGAGAACTTTTACCGTTTTTCTGCTGTGCCAGTTTCACAAAGTGATCAACATTAAGAAGAGGAAAATAATCAGTGTCAGGTCTGTTAGATGAAAAAAAAAAATCTCTTAGTGACCAGAGAAAGGTAAAACATTGCTTTGCTCGTATTTTTGCCAACAGCAGAAGTGCTCGCCTCGATGCCTGCCCCAAGTGCATTCCTGGTTCCTTTTGGTTCTAAGTCCAAGATGGGCAGTCTCAAGGATCACTGATTGTGGATCTTCTTATGGAGGAGCAGGTGCCTCAGAATAAGATCACGGTTGCCAGGGTTGGTGCTGTCGGCATGGCCTGTGCCATCAGTGTCTTAATGAATGACTTGGCAGATGACCTTGCTCTTGTTGGTGTCATGGGAGACAAACTGAAGAGACAGATGATGGATCTCCAATATACCAGCCTTTCCCTTACGACACCAGAAATTGCTTCTGGCAAAGACTATAATGTAACCTTAAACTCCAAGCTGGTTATTATCACGGCTGGAGCAGGTCATCAAGAGGGAGAGAGCCGTCTTAATTTGGTGCAGTGGAATGCAAACCTCTTCAAGTTCATCATTCCTGATGTTGTACAGTACAGTCCCAACCCAAGTTGCTTGTTGTGTCCAACCCAGTGGATATGGTGACCTATGTGGCTTGGTAGCTAAGTGGCTTTCCCAAGAACTGCATTTATGGAAATGGTTGCGACCTGGACTCAGCCCAGTGCTGCTACCTGAGAAGGCGGGGCGTGCACCTGCCAAGCTGGCGCAGCTGGATCCTCGGGGAGCATGGAGATTCATCATGCCTATGTGGAGTGGCGTGAATGCGCTAGTGTCACCCTGAAGAATGTGCACCCTGAGTTGGGAACTAATGGGCATAAGGAACATTGAAAGAGGTTCACAAACAGGTGGTTGACAGTGCATATGAAGAGATCAAACTAAAAGGCTGCACATCCTGGGGCGTTGGACTGTCAGTGGCAGATTTGGCAGAAAGTTTAATGAGGAATATTAGGAGGGTGCATGCATTTCTACCATGATTACGAGGCTCAACGGAAACGAGGATGGTGTCTTCCGTAGTGTACCTTGTGTCCTGGGACAGAATGGGATCTCTGGTGTTGTGAAGGTGACTCAGACTCCTGACGAAGAGGCATGGTTGAAGAAGAGTGTGGATACCCTGGGATCAATCCAGAAGGAGCCACAGTTTTAAAGTCTTCCAGTGTCACCATGTCACTGTCTAGGCTATAGTAGGGTTTCGTTGGAGTTGTGCTAGTTCTTTTCGTCTGACTTGTGATTGAAGCATTACTATTAAGATGGCCCGGGGAAAACATCAGTTTCCAAAAGTTAGAAGTAGAAATGGTTTACAACACCCCATAGCTCTGTCCTGATGCCAGATGGTGCAGCCCTTGTAGTCCTGGTGAGTATGAAGTGGCCTGGCATCTCTGAGACACCTTGGCTAATGTGGCACAGATTCCACTTGCCCTTCAGACAGAGGTGTGTTACTCTGTTACACAGCTTCACCCACCAGGCATTATCTAGCCTTTCCCCAGTTGGTCACAGCCTGGAATCCAGTGTACAGATCCAATATTGCATGTTTTGTGAATGGCTTTGTAAAGGCCTTTATTTTGTGTGTTATATAGAAATAGTGTACATTACCATATAATGTATTTGCTCAAGTAGACTTTAAACAACCAAGCTAACCAGTGAGCCTCCATTGCCATATAATATGTAAAAAAGTTCTACCTATGAACAGAGCAACCCAGTGTCACACCACCTATATTGCCAGATAAACCTTGAAGAGTGACTGCTGTTAAAACAAAACGAAACAAAATAAAAAACAACAAAAACAGAAGGCTAGCCACACAGCTCAGTGAACTAAAGTGTATGCTTAGGCAGACCACAGTAGCTGGCCCACAGGGCTCACTGAGATGGCAACTGAGATTAGTTGTGGTGGTGTGCTCTTATAATCCCAGTACTTGGGAGGCTGAAAACAGGAGGATCACTATGAGTGTGATCTACATAGTGAGAACTTATAGACCCTGTACTGGATGTAATTAAAAAAAAAAGCAGTGGATGCATATTTTGCAAAATAATGATGGTTATAAAAAAGGAGATAATAGGCCAGCTTTATAGCTTAACAGCACAGTGCATGCCTGGTAAGCCCAAGGTCCTGGGTTTAATTCCTAGTACCAAATACAAGGACATGAATAATGGAATGTGATACCTTGGATTAGATTCTGGTTCAGAAAAGCAACTCTGGGAAGACCACAGGAAAAAAAGCAAGTGAAATCTACAAACTGATACAGCTATATGCTCATCCCCTGGCTTGTATCACAAGCAGTTATTGTGGAAGGAGGAGCCGCCATCCAAGCACTTGGGGGACAAATGAGCACGAATCTTCTGTAATGTTTCTCTGGAGATTTATGGTGGACCCGACTGTATTTCAAGTAAAAACTGAAAATTCATTTCTTATTAAGTTGCAAAACCTAGAAATGTATAAAATAATGAAATTAATTTTAGAGTATGCCAAAGATTTACTAGATAAAAGAACTGCAAATGTGAACAAGAAGATGAACGTAAATAATGATTTATAAGATTACCTACTTTGTTGCTGGGATACAAGGGGACAATTTAGTCGTAAAATATATATTCATATGTATTTATAGATATATCCATATCTATACTTCTATATAAATAAAGTTGTATTAGGAGATATGAAAGTAGCACTTCCAAGTGGCAAATGATAAAATAAATTTTAAGGATCTTTAGGGATTGAATTTTTGTCACCTTAATAAACAAAAAAAATTGTCACTAAAAATTGTCACTTATAACTAAATATATTATGCTATTATTGAAAGCAGATATCTATGTAAGACATAAATACATCGATAAAATACATTATCATGATTTTGCTTTATAAAGTACAAAGTGTTTTGAACAAAGCATCACTTCACAGGCTTTAAGGAGAGGTGTGATTTTCTAACTTATGGAGCAATAATGGATACTAAGGGAACTTGATGAAAAGCTTTCGTTCTTCACTTTATTTAAAGAAAGCACAGAAAAATGTATATTTTCCTTGGAGTAGCTGTATCTTATGACTCTGTACTATTCCTGTGAGTTTAAGAAAACTATACAGTTCTGAATACACAAAACAAATCTGACTGCCAATTTATGTAGTAGAAGCATGTGAAATCTATACTTCAAAAAGTTTTAATTAAGAGTCAGCTCTAGATGAGTCATAACTCATTGCTTGATCTGTTTGCTCTCTATGAAAGCCTGAGAGAATGTTTTCTGTCTGGCCGTGACTCATCCAGATGGCTGATACTGACAACAGTTCTACAAAGCACTCTATATGGTTTCAGAGTAAATCCTGAAGGGATTTGACTGACCTTCAGAGATACAAAAGTCACATGTATTGTTATGCAGGCCTTGCTTTAACTTGCCCTTGACCACCCAGCAGAAAAGTTTAATCATGAGGCATAAAACGTAAACCTAGATTAGAATGCTGAGCTGTTAAAGGCTGAAGTCAACAGCTTCCAACAGTGTCAGTTTTACGAACAATCCATTGCAGTTGTGGAACATTGGACTGTGTATACAGCTACTTTCTCTTAGTTCAATGAGAAGAATTTTTTTGTACCAGCAATGATTAGAAAAATGATCACATCTATACCCTGTGCTCTGTATAACTGCTATGAGGACAATAATATGCATTTTATCAATTATTGGAAATGTACTACTAATGTGTTTTGAAACTGTCACATTGTTATTTCTTATTAAAAGTAATAAAAAAAAAAAACCAACAAAAAAGGGTCAACTCTAAATGACAAACTATGACTTCCAGCTCTCAGCAGTTAAATCAGCTACAAAACACCTTTCATATCCATGCTGACAGCCCTCCAGCAGGTCGCCAAGTTGAACTTCCACTATTTCTCTTTAGAATTAGAAGATTTTAAAATTGTATATTGTAAAGTTAATGTTGCAGTGTAATTGGAATGCATGAAAGTCAGGACTGAAAAATAAGTCACTTGTTAAAAAGAAGATGATGTTTATTTTTTTAATTTTTCTTTGTCTTTTTTTTTTTTTTTTTCTTTTAATGGGACTGGGGTTTGAACTCACGACATTTCACTTGTCAGGTAGA
>PVJA010000784.1:0-14871 GCA_004027025.1 Myocastor coypus | reverse complement strand
CCTTGCACTTGCAGAGCAGGTACTTGTGCCCCTGAGCTATCTCCTCAGCCCCCAGGCATTGTCATTTCAATACAGTGATTGTTAGGACTGACACTAAACATCATGTATCAGTAAGACATCAAAGCACACCACATTGTAACTTGAGTTTGGAGAAGACAGACACGGTCCTCTAAGGAATAAAAGAGACTCTCAAGGGAATACAAGAAATTTACAATTGCAGTCAAGCACATATTAGAAAAACATGGAATGATCTCATGCCAATAGTACCAAGAATCTCCAACCAAGTTGTGCTATCTACATGTGTTAGAAATTTGAGGTCATAGACAGATACATATTTAAAATTATTTTTTAGCTGGGACAATTGTAAATATATATTTAAAAAGCCACATTTTCTAGAAGAATGTAGTATTGCGAAAGAAGAGCCAGGTGGATTAATTTACAGCTTTGATCTTCTGTAAAATACAGCTGGGATAAAGCCTCCAGAGTTCTATAGCACATCTTTGAGGTGACTGCTCAGAGCTGAGGAGCTGCCCGCCCTGTGGTAGCCAGTCTGCCATGGCCCTCATGATTCGACCTTTACGTTTTAGGCCAATATCATCCGCTACGCCGCATGCCACCCAAAGAAAAGAACACCACATATGGGAGAATCCAACAGCAACTACAACAACGTCAAAAATAACTCAGTTCCATGAGAATCTTGTCACTAATATCGCAGTCAGCTCCCAGCAGTACTGAAAACTTGGAAATGCTGCTCATCCACTCCCACATGTGTCACTTTTACATTATAGATCTGAGCATTCTGAGATGGAAGAACGAAAAGGTGGAGGCTCACCTGGGCATCTTAGCAAATTAGCAAGACCTTACCTCAAAATACATCAAATAATAAAAAATATGACTGAGATATTGTTGAGTGTGGTGACTCTGGGTTCAATCATCACTAGAAAAGAAAACAAGAAGGACTCCCAAGGATTCATGAATGATTAGAGTCGGAGGACATGAATTCGCAGGCTGGGACAGTGGGAAGCTCACTGTGGTCTGAACGCCATAGTGAGACCTTGTATCAAATAAATAAATAAATAAATAAACAAACAAACAAATAAGTAAATAAATGAAAGCTTTGTCCTACATTCAAATGTCCTTTTACCGTTTTTCAAAATAAGTAATCACATGAATAGCTTTAAGAAATATTCCTAATAGCAAAATTTCAAACTCCTGCTGCTTGCAAGCTACATTTTTCAGTCTTCAGATAGAAAGAAATTATCCATGCCCTGCTCTAACAAGCCTGTTACGATCACACATGCATATTAATCATTTGAAAATCTGAGAAGTCTAAGTGGGCCAGGTAATAGCTAGTGAGAACCAAACGGAGGGAGCTGGAGGCTGAGAACAACAAAAACGCCCTTAGCATTTGCGTTAACATTTCATAAAGGAAGGAGCTAGGGCTACGGCTCAGTGACTGAGCACGTGACCAGCATGCTCCAGTGCATGGATTTAATCTCCCAGAAAAATAATGATGTTTTTGTGCTAAAAATGCATCTTAGTCTCTCATAAAAATGCATGTGTCCAGAATTCACAGAGACCACAGCCCTGCAAGGCGACCTCCTGCTTGAGTGACAGCTATCATCAGCTCCCTACTATGCCTGAGAAGCAGCCTGTGCGAACGGAGACCACAGCGTCAGCACCGCAGTTTCTCTGACATCTGCTCCCTGAAATCCTTTGCTTCTCATTTTGCCCTGAACCTCAGGGAGGGGACGAATCAAAAGTTCCATGATTGACCTAAAGACCAGGGCCACCGAACCGGAAGATAATTGTCTACCAAGCTTTCTGACGTTTATAAAGCCAGTTCCATGTTCAGCTCAAACCACATAAGAACAGACTGAAAGTGAAACCCCTTACCCAGAGCCCATAGGAGCTGTGCTCTAGGTCATTGTCCGCTGTACTCGTTCTCATTGCTATTTCTTCCTCATTAAAATAGATAGATAGATAGATAGATAGATAGATAGATAGATAGATAGATAGACAGACAGACAGACAGAGACAGATATAAAAACTCATCTTCTCATGGTCAGCCAGACAGCTCTGTGGACTGAAGCACCTGCTTCCACCAAACTCAGTGGCCACCTGTAATCCCAGCTTTTGGGAGGCTGAAAACAGGAGGATCACTACAAGTCCCACCTAAGGAATGAGACCACGCCTACTTTGTTCGGACTCCTACCTACTAATACCATGATATGTCTTCCCCTTGCTCCTGTTGAGCCAGCTTTTCTAGCCTCCTTGCCCTGTGGTCAAGCAGCGTGGCCACGTTTCGTCTTCTCTGCCTTCCTCCTGCTTTCCCTTCTTCAACCCCCTTTGCCCAGACTTCATCTCCGGTAGAACCACTCCAGTGTCCTTGCCGGTTCCCTTGACTTTGGCAGCGGCCAATGGTGTAACCCTGGGTTCTGGAGTCCAAGGAGCAGGAGGTCTGCATGCGTCTAACAGCTCTCACCCAGCAGCTCCAGACTGTGCCTAACAGCTCCAGCATGAAGAACACCTCTCTCACATCTGCTCAACTTTAACATTAGTGAAAGATTTAGAGTCCAGTGAGGAAGCATAGCATAAATTGCATCAGATAGCTTTGACCTTTCCTCATCAGTGAATTTATGGGACATTATTTCTGTAAAATTATTGTGCACACATGTTATTTTTATATGATTAGATGACCTTTACAAAACAGCAAGCTTGTTCCTAACTACTAGCTATAACTCTAACTAAATGAGTTTGTATTGAAATCATTTTCATACATATAGGATAGCTGTAGTTTCAACTGGTATTTGATAATATTCTGGATAATTTAAACTATATCATGTAGCAATTACTTTCTAGCATAATATTATTTTATTCAATGTATTAAGTTAAATGCAGATATATTTTAAAATGATAAATGCAAGATAAATTACTAACTTCTGTATCAAACAAAATTATTCTTCAGTGATTTAAGGTAAATGATATTCTAAACAGTACCTTCACTGAGCAGCTATGGTGTTCAAGAAACTATTGAGGGCATCGTTTAGATATGAACACTCAACAGTATAATGCACTGAATTTGGTTCTGTAAACAATACATCAAGGAATATGAACTGCAAAGATGATCTGATTTATGAATTCAAAATGCAATAGTCATTTTCATTCGCCTGTGTGTTTAGGGGAAGATCATTCTCCTAAAAAAGGAAACCAAAGATTTCAATGGGATGTGAAATGCATTTTCTTGTGTAACATAAAATCACCTCATATGAAAGAATGCTGCACATCTTAATTATTAATAACATTTTTCTAAGGTAAATCTACATAAGAAGAAAAATATGGAACTCCAAAATATGTTATTTCTATTTCATAGCTCATGTTCGTTCATGTATTACAATTTATGAAGAAATGATTTGAATCCATTTTGAAGGAAAGGTGAATTTAAAAGAGAGAGAGAGGAAATAAGGGAGGGAATCAGAAAGGGTAAAACCGAGGGCTGAGACCGGGAAGGCTCGGGGTGACACGGACAGCATTGGAGGGGCATCCCTGCTCCAACAGGAAAGAAATGAAGGGAAGTAGGGGGAGTTGTTTTGAAAAAGTAATTGGTCCCAGGATCATAAATATCTTTGAATGTTGTGGTGCAAACTGTATTTCATGCCAGAGGCAACTGACAGTGCTTGAAGTTTTGAAGAGATGGGAGGAAATACTCGGAACTACAGGTCCACACCATCAGAGAAGAGAAGTGCTCATTGGACATGAAGTGGAAGATAGTTAGGATATAACCCAGAGCACTTGGAATTCAGGGATGGCTCATGTTTGAGGGAGAGATTGCAAAGGCAGGCATATTCTTTTTGGGTTCCGGAATTAAATTCAGAACCCTGTGCTTGCCAAGGGAAGAGATATTCTAAAAGAAAGATAAAGTCGCTTTATTGAAATATCATAAGATATTTCAAAAAATCAAAGTTAAGCAATAACAAATTAATAGTTTAACAAACTATTGAATATTAAGAGTAAAAAATGAAATATATTTAAAAGATTAAATCTTTTTCAAAGCATGATAAAGAAATCATGGAGAACTGAGTGGTTTGTCAAGAGCCAAAACTACTCCAAGATGCTGTTAAAAATATTAGTAGCTAAACTACATTATAGAGCGACAGATTAAGACAGACAAAGCAATGCTTTGGCAAGCAGAGAGACCTGGGTTCAATCCTGGTCGTTCATTCCCCGCTATCCCATTGTCAGGGTGCACTGAGCCTGCAACAGAGTTTGGGTGCGGTGGCACATGCCTGTAATTCTGGCACTGGTGAGGCTGAAAACAGGTGATTTCAAACACCTGAGTATTTGAAAAATAAATGAGTTGGATCTGCATAGTGAGACCCTGTACCAAACACACACACACACACACACACACAAAGATACAGTGACAGATTAAATAAGTCTGTACAAAAGAAACTAGTTGGCTAAAATATTTGGGAAAGATATCAAAGATAATTACCTCTAATTAAAATATATTAAAAGAAAACAAGGTAAACATTTTCAAAATGCACAATGTCACAGAATAATTTAAAAAATGAGTATTGAAACAGTGTGAGAATTTTGAGTAAAACTGTCCAAAACTACAGTTTAATACTTTCTTAATATAATATTATCAAGAGTAAAGAAAGATTAATATCTTCTAAAAATGTTAGCTTTCATTCATAAGTATCTATTATTTGAGAAGAAATGTGACAGCCAGAAGTTTAACCTCAATTTAGGGAAAATAATATACTTGATTAAATACATAGCTGAAAATCAATGAGATTCCCACTTTTGTTTTTAAATCATATTTTTTATACCAGCATAATGTTGTAAATGGGCTACTTAACCTTGGGTCAGGAAGTTCACTCAAAGCTAAGCTCTGACTTTAATTAGCAAGTAGAATGATCATACCAATTTCATCACAATTTCTCCTCCTGTATTTGTAAAATGTTGAAGGGTTAAAGCAAGAGGGTAAAAGGTCAACACACTCTCGGTAAAAGACATAAAAACTACTTTACATTTTCTCAACTAATTAACGTTAGTGACAGTACATCCCTCTGTGAAACTAAGAATGCAAATCATATTCCTATCCCATGTTCGTCGTCCAAGAAAAATTCTCATCATGATGCTTTCTTATTGAGGGCAAGCGAGATAGCTCGGCAGACTAAAGTGATTGCTTAGGCAAACTGAGGGACGGCAGTTGGATTCCCAGCATGACATGCCATGCCAACCCCGACCCCAGAGCGGGCTGAGCTGGCCGCAGAGTCAGGATGTAGTGGACCATGCCTGTAATCCTAGCACTGGGGAGGCTGAAAGCAGGAGGATCACCATAAGTCCAAGGTGTATAGTGAGACTGCAAAGGACAAAACCATTTTTAAAATATCCTTATGGATGTACAGAATTCCTATGTGTGCTTGACTGTAAGTTACCCACATCCTTTGCTGTATGCCATTTCACTAATGAATGCACACAATTTTTTTCATTATTAAATTGATATATTTGATAGATACTGTTTACTCCATATTTGACTGTATTACTCTAGCATCGATATCAACATAAACATCTTTATCTTCTGAGCACGTGCGAGTCACCTTGGGAATATAACTAACTACTGATTTAAAGGTACGACTTTACTAGGTAATGCCAAACTATTTTCCACAAAATTCTGACAAATATACAAAGTGAACATTTGTTCCACAACCTTTTTTTTTTTTGGTTACACTTAAATGTCTTCCAGTGCCATGGTTAAATGGTATCTCACTGTGGTAGATTTCCCATTCCCTAATTTATGGTGACACTAAGAACTTTTTTTGGAAAATCGCTACTTGTTTAAATAGATCATTCATTTTCTTATTATGTTTTTACTTCGATACTTATTAAACTCAAAATATTCAGAGCTAAGGGAAGGTTTCAGAAACTGGCTCTCTACATGTCGAAAATTAAGAGTAGACCCAGGTCTGTCGCTGTGCACTAAACTAAAGTCAAAATGAATTAAAGACCTAAGCACTAGAGCAGACACACTAAATCACCTGGAAGAGAAAGTAGGTGGAAATCTTGAAGATGTAGGAGTAGGCAAACATTTCACAAACAAAAATCAAACTGCACGGGCTATACTAAGAAGAAGTAACAACTAAGATCTCCTATTATTGAGAAGTTTCTGCACATGAAATAAAAAAATACCAATCGAGTCAAAAGACAACCCACAAATTTGGAAAAAGTCTTAAGTAATAAGCAACTCAGATACAGGTCTTCTGTCTAGAATTTATAAAAAAACAGAAAAATGTTAGTTCCCCAAACTGAAAGACCCAATCAACAAATGGGCATCTGAGATAAATACACACTTCGCAGAGGAAGAAATCAAAGAAGCAAATACATGAAAAGATGTTACACATCACTAGCCATTCAAGAAATGCAAATTAAAACAACATTGAGATACCATCTCATCCCTGAAAGAATGGCTATCATAAAGAAATCTATGAAAAACATATGTTAGAGACGCTGTGGGGAAAGAGGAACCCTCCTCCATTGCTGGTGGGAATGTAGACTGGTGCAACCATTATGGACATCAGTGTGGAGACTCCTCAAAATATTACGACTGGAAATCCCATTCAATCCAGCTATCCCCTTACTGGAAATTTTCCCAAAAGAACTGAAAACATCATATCGTAGTGATATATGTGTGCCCAAGTTTATAGCAGCACAATTTGTTATAGCCAAATCTTGGAAGCAACCAAAATGTCCATCACCTGAGGAAGGCCTGAAAAAGATGTGCTGTTTTTATACAACGGAGTATTACTCAGCCATAGAGAAAAACAAACTCAAAGCCTTCATAAATAAGTGGACAATATGAGGCTATACTCCTAAGTGAATTAAACCAAACCCATGTGTGTAAATATCATATTGTCCCCTAGTATAAGAACTCAAAAGAAGAGATAAGAACTAAAAGGCATAAGAGACACAGTTAAATGGAAAGAATCTAAACTTAATGATTAAACAATGGAGAGAAAGAGGAACAGTTAGGTAATAAGGTAGGGACAAAATTATACATATATGTATACAAGATGGATAAGGCAATTGTGCTAAGAATTTCCATCAGGATTTTGAAAATAGCAGTTAATGGTAGAAATCTCAGCATGACTTATCTCTATGCTGGTATCTGTGAGCTAAGCAACTACGTTGAAGACAGCAATGTGTAACACTAAAATCATGGTTGAAATACCTGTCTTCTAGGTCTTCTAAATGTATACCATTTCTAATATCATATCAGCTCTTACTATACTCTTTAAAGTATATATTTATTTTTTAAAGTTATAAAGAAAATCAGAGCAAAAATTTGAGGTTTCTTCAAAGCATGTGGCAATGTTCAATCGTCTCTCCCATCGTGCATAACTATGTCTATAATCTGACCAACAGATTTGATGATAAAAATAGATAATACATCAATCACTGTTAATCAGCTATTCTTGTTCTGAAAATCTGCATTGTGTATATTGCTATATGTTATCTTGTTTCTGTCTTTGATTTGTTTTTCTTGCTCTTTTTATTCTTCAGAATAAAAGAAAATTGTTTAAAAAATCAGAGATTTTATAGTATTTTCTTGTGATCATAATCCACAAAATATTACACACTGAGTTTTGTCCAAGCTTTGCTAAATCATCTAATCCTAATTATATTTCTAGATTTCTACCTGCACTTTTACACCATGTCAAAATAAGGATGATGTGATTCATTTGTTTTCTAGTGTTCTACTCTACAGTAAACGTGCTCCTACAGGTAAATTTGAGTCGGCCATGATGTATTCTCATTTAAGTTGCAGTTTAGTAGCTAGTCCTCTGGTTGCAGTTTTGCACTTCCGTCTCTTCGTGGAGCTTGCTTCTCAGAACTCCTGACTGGCTTCAGATCGCTCTGAGGTGAGTCTCTTGACATCAGCCAGCGCCTGCTCGACCTCTCCTGAGATAAATTGCGTGACGTCATGATTTGCTGTTCAGGCAGTGTCTTCCGGGTAGTGAAGCCTGCCTCACAGCCGTCTTTCACATCGGCAGCGCGAGCTTTCTTCGTTCCTCATGGAGCTTATTTGATTCATCACTTGCTGAACGTGATAACACTGATCTATTATTTGTATCTATATTTAAGGATAATAATATAATCTTAACTATTTATTTTTGTAAACTATTAAATTTTTGCTTTTTCCTTCTTTTTCGTACCCTGCCATTTGTTCATTAATTTTCTGCTCCCCTATCCCAATCATATTCATTTCCTTGTGACATTATTGAAGTTGTACCCCACAAATACAGACACGGAGTTCTTCACTAGCAATTCTAAGCATGATATTCATCATGATCTCAAATTTAGCATAAATGATTTCCTATTTTATTTCATTGGTAAAAATAGGTAGTTTTTCCTGTGTTATTATTATTTCCTACAGGAGGATATTACTTTTATTGTGAATATTCTTAGTTATAACTTCATTCACATTCAGTCCTGACAATACAAAAAATAAGACCAATTTTCTAATTTAAATTAAATCTATTTTCACTGATACAGAAAAACATACCAATTGTATCTGAATTATTAAGCAGACTTAAAAGCCATGTACTGAGGTCAGGAGAGATAGCTGAGCAATACAGCCACTCCCTGGCAAGCATAATATATATATGAACAAAAAACACCATTCATTTTCTGTATCCATATGTGGCTTTTGTGATCATCTCAGGTATAGTACTTTAGATAAGGATTGACTTTTTGTTGTTGTTGTTGTTGTTTGTCTTTTTGAGACAGGATCTCACTCTGCAGTTCAGGCTGGCCTTGAACTCACTTTTGTAGCCCAGGCTGGTCTTGAACTTGCACTAATCCTCCCACCTCAGCCTCTTGAGTTCTGGGACTACAGGTGTGCGACACCACACCCGGCTAGGGATTGACTTTTGAAATAGTATTAATAACATCTAATTAAATTAAAAATTGAATTGAACTAATCCCCGCCTACCACAGCCTGACACACCACGCCCCCCACCCTGAGTTTCTGTGGCCACCACCCCCAGGCGTGGCACAGGGCCTCGCCTCACTATGGCAACAGCACAGCACAGCATGCTCGACTTCATGCTCAGCTCCAAAGGTGATAGCGAGACTATCCTGAAAGGTCTGCGTCCACTTTCCAGGAACAGGGCTGCATACCTGGCAGGACTATGGTTACCTAGCAACGCACACAAACAAAAACGGCAGCCTTGCCAATTTGAGAATTGGTTCACATGGATTGGTGCTGCTGGACCTTCAGAGCTCTAACAGTGATGCCCATGGCAAAGAAGAAGCTGATAATTCTTTTCAGTGAAATAGAAGAGACAGTGAAAAAATTGAGTCAGGTCGGTATTGGGCCAGTAAAGGGTTTGGCATCCATAGTTCGAAGAGGCACCATCGACAGACACTGGCCTATGGCTGACCGGCATCTGTTTGAGTATGACACCGATCAAGTAGTGTATGCTGAAGGCTCACCTTATCAGAACATTAAAAATTCTACATTCAAAACAGTTTGAAATATTCTCATCCATAGTGGCTATGTTAATTTGGCAGAGAGTGATTTGGCATATACCCAGGCCATCGTGGGTAGCGGCAAAGAAGATTACACTGGCAAAGCTGTACTGATTCTGGGAGCCAGAGATGGAGGCATATTATGCGAGATAGTTAAACTGAAACCACAGATGGTCACTATGGTAGAGCTTGACCAAATGGTGATTGATGCCTATAAAAAATACATGCGGAAGACCTATAGTGAAGTCTTAGACCATCTCAAAGGAGACTGCTCTCAGGTTCTCACAGAACTATATATATTCTAGTACTGAAGAGGTACATCAAAGAAAGGAGAGAATTTGATTACCTGATAATGATCTGACCGCTATGCCAATCTCCATGACTCCAGAACAAGATTCTACATGGGAGTTTCTCAGGCTGATTCTTGACCTCTCAATGAAAGTACTCAGGCAGGATGGGAAGTATTTTACACCGAGGAGCTGCGTCAATTTGACAGAAGCCCTGTCACTCTATGAAGGGCAGCTTGGGTGCCTGTGCTGTCCTGTGGAATTCTCCAAGGAGATTGTCTGTGTCCCTTATACTTGGAATTGTGGGTGTTTTACACTCTTTGGAAGAATGTTACACCCTGAAGATGAAGATTGCAGCAGTTGTGCTACAGATAGCCTTCCTGACCTCCATGTACCATCCACGCTGTCAAATGAGTCAGGCAATTAATCGTGACTTTCTTAATGTTTTTTTAATTAAAAAAACAAATGGAAATGTATATTTTAATGAGCTAGGGTGTTATTTCTTGAAAGTCAGCAGAAGGACAATTAGACAGCGGAGCAAAAATTGCGAAGTGCACTGACCCCCTAGAATGGGATATTTGCTACTTTTTATTTCTGCATGGGACTTTTCTTTTTGTTTTGTTTTGATTTTGATAGAAGTAAAATTGGACCTCAGGAGGACTGAACATCATTATTTTGTTTTGGAAGGTAGTTCTTGAAGGTTTGTTTTTTTTAAATGTACTTAGATTTTTAAAATTTGGTGCTTATAAGAAAGTTAAAAATGAATAGCAATGCTTCAATTAAATTTACAAAAGAGATAAACAATTAAATTAATCAAATTAAACAAAGAATTATTATTTATGGTAAGTTGCTTTTATGCTTTTATTTTTTCATTTAATTTTATTATTTTTTGCTCTTCTTTTTTATTAATATAAATGAGAAAGAAATAGCAATGGGACAGTTTCACAACAGGTTAGTGGAACAGATCCAATAATTAACATATTGAATATTGTTGTCTTTAGAGTAGTCATTCAGAGTACAAGATGCAGTCATGGTATCTTGTCTAAACACTATTAGTTCAAATCTTTCTTCTCACTAAACAAAGACAAAATAGCTGCATTGATATAATTATTTTTTGGAGGAGATGGTTCAGCCCACCCTGGGGAAGGGGTCGGAGCAGCATGTGGTGCCAGCGATCAAACCACGGCACGTGTCCTTGCCTAAATCTTACCTAAGCAGGCGATTTAAATTGCTAAGCTATCTCACCAGCCCCCTATTGTCTCATTATTTGAATAGATCACATTTGTGTTATTATCCTTAATGCTATCTAAAGGAAGCAGTATTCAAATTTGAGTAGATGAACTTGATGTTACGAAATCCATCTTGAAAAAGCTCTCAGAGAGCTGCAAAGATACGGAGGCTTTTAATTATTGTACCACAGCGCTCTGCACTTCACATGTGCATCATTTCTCAGTCAATTTTGTGTTATGTCCCACAAATCTGTTCTCCTGTTTAAAAGCATTTTTCTCTGTTCCTACATAGAGTGAGTTCTTTGTCTCCCGGACTTCCGCTTCAGAGTTGGTTCCTGATCTTCCTTCTTTTTAAAGGATGTGGAGATCCAGACACCGCCCGCTCCACTGCACAAGCTTTCATGTGTTCTGATTTCATCTTTGGTTCAGCACACATCGTAATTTCTATTTCATGTGCTCTTTAGTTCACTGTGTGTTTTCCAGTTTCCAAATATTTGTTGGTTCTTTAAAAACTGACTCAGTTTTTAATACATCAAATAACTATATTTACCTAAACATTTTTCTGTGTAAGTTGAATCCTGAGAACTTGCCTTATGCAAAATAGATCACATAAATTGCTCATGCTCGCTGTACAAAGATGCCCACTCTCCTGTTTTGGGGCAAACTGTCCTGCAGACACACATCAGGCCAGCACTGTTTGACAGTGTGGCTCTAGGCCTGCACGCTATTATTGGTTTGCTACACTGCATTTCAGTCACCTGTTGAGAGAGAGGTATTGAGAGTGCAGATGTAACTGTAGCTTCGTCTGATTTTTTTGTTCTTTAATTTTTGCCTCACTTATTTTGAGATTCTACTGCAAGTTGCATACAGCTCAAGGGTTTCTGTCCTTCTGATAAACTGTCTGTTGCTCCATATCAAAGCATTCTCAGATTTAGCAGTGTAAAATTATTAATGTATAGGTACCCAGGACCTGGCTTCCCAGAAGCTGAGCACGGAATGCCCTGACATAGAGCCTAACTCTGCATAGCTGCTAATCAGAAGCTGAGTCCTATCATGCTCCTGTCTTCCCTCTTGTAGCCAAAGACCCATAGACTCAGCGTGTACCCAGAGTGCACGATGAAGAAAAGCAACTAGCCCGCGTGACAGAGGTGAGCAGAACCCTGAGTGGATCTTAAACTTAGAGTCAAGATACACCCTGAGGAAGAGAGGCGCTAGCTGCTGCTCATTGCAGGACGTGGTTTTCTGCTCTGGAATTTTAATCCCTGAAGCCTTTTTTTGGCTTCTTCAGTCTTCTGATATCTTAAAAGCATTTCTTTTGCTGTACATGTAATGGGAGCAACAGTCTATGTGGTGGGTTGACTGTGGTCAGCCTGCAGCCACCAGCTGCGCTGGGTCAGCACGGTGCTGGGGGTAGAAGGCTCTCCTGAGAACATTGCCAGCAGGACTAAAGGGCAGCCACAGGGGAAGACTGTGCTGTTCATCTTCCTGGAGCCGCTTGTCACGTCGGCTCTCCTTAGCTGAACTCGGCCACTCTCATGGGAGCAGCTCAGGACCTCGTTGTTGCTGAGAATGGCTGTGGTACTTTTCTGGGGAGCTCTGGTTCTTACTTTGTGCATCGCTTCCTAGCTCCAGTGCAGATTCCTGAGCCTGCTGGTTCAGATCCTTCACCCATTGATGCAGACTTTCTACCTTCTACCACTGACCTTTGGACCGTTCCACTGAAGACCCTTGAAACAGGCCTCCATGGGACACGGTTATGAGCTCTAAGCCTCCAGTGGGACTCATGGAAGACATTGCGAAGGGTTCTAGTTTGTCAGTTGGACTCGTGCAGGACATTCCTCTGGGATCCAGGCTGTCTGCTAGATTCTTTGGGTCTCTAGTGTGTGGACAGATCTCCTGCACTCTTCTGCATTTGACTCTTGGGGCAAAGAGCATAAAATAATTCTATAAATTGTGCAACCTGTATTAACTTTATCTTCCTGGGAACACTGACCACAACAGTGTGCCATAGCCTGCTGCTTCCCTGCACATGGTAAAATTCATTTTAATTAATATATTCTTCTCGGTTCCTTTTCCTTGCCCTCTGTTGAAATTTTATTTTCTCTTTTCTTTTATGTAGAGTCTGCCCCAAAATATCTATGCACACCTTAGCAAAAGAAAACCTTGTGTAAATATTTTACTACTAAATTTACTGTGACATCATAGAAGTCCTAATATGCCTGTGGTCAAAGCAGCCAACCTCCAGGGAGTCAGTGCTTGGCTACATGAAAAATATGTTTTTATTTTCCTGAAGTATGTACTCAGTTTTGGTGGACTCTGTATTCTTATTTATTTTTTATTTTTTATTTTTTATTTTTTTTGGTGGGATCGGGGATTGAATTCAGGTCCTTGCATTTGCCAGGCAAGCGCTTATTCTACTGAGCTATCTTCCCAGCCCAGACTCTGAATATTTTTAATATTCTAGTATTTCTGAAAATATGTTCCAAATATTCTGTTGACATCATCTAAAATATAGATAGTTTTTCAGCTCAATTAAAAAAAAAGTGTAAGACTGAGATCAGCTATGAAGTAAAAGCCAGGATACAAAAGATGGCCCTTCTTAAACGCAGATCTCCAAACTATGTTTTAATATCCATTCTCCAATGTATCAATCATAAGAAGAAAATATTGCCAAGAGAACCATGTCCCCAAATTAAACCAAATATGTGGAAAATATTTTTCTCCTCAGCCACTTTGTGGCGTCTCAAGATCTCAGAGTCTTTGCCTGTCATCTATTTTAAAAAGAGCATCTTCATCCAAACCAGGAGCAAAATGCTGTGTGCTAGCAGCAGTCCTTTACACTGTCACTTGGGCCTACCTCCTTTGCCGGAGCTCGCAGCCCCCGTTTCGTCCTTTGGGCCATGCTGGAACCATTTCCATGTTCATACGTTCCTTCCTTTCCCACCTTCTGGTACGTGGGCTGCACTGCTCTATGCTCCAGGGATGCTCCGCCGCTGACCTTGGATCTCCCTGCATGACACGCCCTCAGCCCACCCCCCACCCCCCACCCCCAACCCCTGATTCACAAGGACTGGAAAACGCAAGGCTTGTGTCCAGCAGTAAGGGAGCAAAATCGACAGAACACCAACTATGCGTTACACTGCAGGATGAAGGCTGTTTTGCATTCTGATGAGGGAGGCCTCAACACAGTGCTGCAGTGAGGAACGAGCAGTAACTCCTTGGGTCTCCTTTTTGCTACAAATATTTCTTTTAGTAATTTTCCATTTTGCAAAGCCACTGTGTTCCTTCTCTAAACATCCCTGTGTGGCTATCCTACCTTCAAAACTTAGCTCAGTTTTATACTGAAATCTCTTTTCCTCTATCGCAGTAGTTCCTGTATAAAAATGTTCTTTACTCTGTTAAGTACAGTCACATTCTGACTTTAAAACTTACCAGTTAAAAATTCATAGGAGAAAGGCATTATCTAGTTACATTACTAATCTACCAATCTCTGTCACATATGAAATATTTCTTAACTCCCAGTATCCCTAAAAGTGATTGAACCTTGCATATTAGCTGTAGGTTTTATAGCATTTCCATCAATAATCTTGGATCCTTTTTTAAAGTATCATAATCACAAGTAACTGAGATTCAAACAGAAACATGCTCTCTTAATTTTTTCCCTCTGTGTAAAATGTCTGTGAGAGAATCTTGTGGGGGAGCAGGAGTGATGCAAACAGATGTGACAGACCTTCCATTTGCAAGTACAGCTCAGCCTTGGGGTTTGCCAGCGTGACCGTCACCAAAGCTTCGACCCACCTGCTTTTTTTTTTTTT